>JACBOU010000065.1:0-256124 GCA_014706145.1 Phytophthora sp. ST_20190627
ATGATCTAAACCCGTGCCCTGAAGATTGCTTCGTTCACGAGATACAGTATTCAAAACACTAGAAACTTGCCGTTTGGGCCTCCCACCGATACACAACGTCGCACAGTTTCTACAGAGCAGAATGATCTATACCCCGTGCCCTGAAAGTGCTTCATTCACGAGATACAGCATTCGTGATTTTATTGGCTGAAAACCTGGCAATGTAGTCTCCCACCGATCGAGACAAAAGAGCCATACCCCGTGTTCTGAAAATACTTCATTCACGAACACAGCATTCGAAACTTATGGGCTGACAACTTGCCGTTGGCGCTTCCTACCGATCTGAGCAGAATGATCTATACCCCGTGCCCTGAAAGTGCTTCGTTCACGAGATACAGTATTCAAAACACTAGAAACTTGCCGTTTGGGCCTCCCACCGATACACAACGTCGCACAGTTTCTACAGAGCAGAATGATCTAAACCCCGTGCCCTGAAAGTGCTTCGTTCACGAGATACAGTATTCAAAACACTAGAAACTTGCCGTTTGGGCCTCCCACCGATACACAACGTCGCACAGTTTCTACAGAGCAGAATGATCTAAACCCGTGCCCTGAAAGTGCTTCGTTCACGAGATACAGTATTCAAAACACTAGAAACTTGCCGTTTGGGCCTCCCACCGATACACAACGTCGCACAGTTTCTACAGAGCAGAATGATCTAAACCCGTGCCCTGAAAGTGCTTCGTTCACGAGATACAGTATTCAAAACACTAGAAACTTGCCGTTTGGGCCTCCCACCGATACACAACGTCGCACAGTTTCTACAGAGCAGAATGATCTATACCCCGTGCCCTGAAAGTGCTTCATTCACGAGATACAGCATTCGTGATTTTATTGGCTGAAAACCTGGCAATGTAGTCTCCCACCGATCGGAGCAAAAGAGCCATACCCCGTGTTCTGAAAATGCTTCATTCGCAAGACACAGCATTCGAAACTTATGGGCTGACAACTTGCCGTTGGCGCTTCCTACCGATCTGAGCAGAATGATCTATACCCCGTGCCCTGAAAGTGCTTCGTTCACGAGATACAGTATTCAAAACACTAGAAACTTGCCGTTTGGGCCTCCCACCGATACACAACGTCGCACAGTTTCTACAGAGCAGAATGATCTAAACCCCGTGCCCTGAAAGTGCTTCGTTCACGAGATACAGTATTCAAAACACTAGAAACTTGCCGTTTGGGCCTCCACCGATACACAACGTCGCACAGTTTCTACAGAGCAGAATGATCTAAACCCCGTGCCCTGAAAGTGCTTCGTTCACGAGATACAGTATTCAAAACACTAGAAACTTGCCGTTTGGGCCTCCCACCGATACACAACGTCGCACAGTTTCTACAGAGCAGAATGATCTAAACCCCGTGCCCTGAAAGTGCTTCGTTCACGAGATACAGTATTCAAAACACTAGAAACTTGCCGTTTGGGCCTCCCACCGATACACAACGTCGCACAGTTTCTACAGAGCAGAATGATCTATACCCCGTGCCCTGAAAGTGCTTCATTCACGAGATACAGCATTCGTGATTTTATTGGCTGAAAACCTGGCAATGTAGTCTCCCACCGATCGGAGCAAAAGAGCCATACCCGTGTTCTGAAAATACTTCATTCGCAAGACACAGCATTCGAAACTTATGGGCTGACAACTTGCCGTTGGCGCTTCCTACCGATCTGAGCAGAATGATCTATACCCCGTGCCCTGAAAGTGCTTCGTTCACGAGATACAGTATTCAAAACACTAGAAACTTGCCGTTTGGGCCTCCCACCGATACACAACGTCGCACAGTTTCTACAGAGCAGAATGATCTAAACCCCGTGCCCTGAAAGTGCTTCGTTCACGAGATACAGTATTCAAAACACTAGAAACTTGCCGTTTGGGCCTCCCACCGATACACAACGTCGCACAGTTTCTACAGAGCAGAATGATCTATACCCCGTGCCCTGAAAGTGCTTCGTTCACGAGATACAGCATTCGTGATTTTATTGGCTGAAAACCTGGCAATGTAGTCTCCCACCGATCGGAGCAGAAAGAGCCATACCCGTGTTCTGAAAATACTTCATTCACAAGACACAGCATTCGAAACTTATGGGCTGACAACTTGCCGTTGGCGCTTCCTACCGATCTGAGCAGAATGATCTATACCCCGTGCCCTGAAAGTGCTTCGTTCACGAGATACAGTATTCAAAACACTAGAAACTTGCCGTTTGGGCCTCCCACCGATACACAACGTCGCACAGTTTCTACAGAGCAGAATGATCTAAACCCCGTGCCCTGAAAGTGCTTCGTTCACGAGATACAGCATTCGTGATTTTATTGGCTGAAAACCTGGCAATGTAGTCTCCCACCGATCGGAGCAGAAGAGCCATACCCCGTGTTCTGAAAATACTTCATTCGCAAGACACAGCATTCGAAACTTATGGGCTGACAACTTGCCGTTGGCGCTTCCTACCGATCTGAGCAGAATGATCTATACCCCGTGCCCTGAAAGTGCTTCGTTCACGAGATACAGTATTCAAAACACTAGAAACTTGCCGTTTGGGCCTCCCACCGATACACAACGTCGCACAGTTTCTACAGAGCAGAATGATCTATACCCCGTGCCCTGAAAGTGCTTCATTCACGAGATACAGCATTCGTGATTTTATTGGCTGAAAACCTGGCAATGTAGTCTCCCACCGATCGGAGCAGAAAGAGCCATACCCCGTGTTCTGAAAATACTTCATTCGCAAGACACAGCATTCGAAACTTATGGGCTGACAACTTGCCGTTGGCGCTTCCTACCGATCTGAGCAGAATGATCTATACCCCGTGCCCTGAAAGTGCTTCGTTCACGAGATACAGTATTCAAAACACTAGAAACTTGCCGTTTGGGCCTCCCACCGATACACAACGTCGCACAGTTTCTACAGAGCAGAATGATCTATACCCCGTGCCCTGAAAGTGCTTCGTTCACGAGATACAGTATTCAAAACACTAGAAACTTGCCGTTTGGGCCTCCCACCGATACACAACGTCGCACAGTTTCTACAGAGCAGAATGATCTAAACCCCGTGCCCTGAAAGTGCTTCGTTCACGAGATACAGTATTCAAAACACTAGAAACTTGCCGTTTGGGCCTCCCACCGATACACAACGTCGCACAGTTTCTACAGAGCAGAATGATCTAAACCCCGTGCCCTGAAAGTGCTTCGTTCACGAGATACAGTATTCAAAACACTAGAAACTTGCCGTTTGGGCCTCCCACCGATACACAACGTCGCACAGTTTCTACAGAGCAGAATGATCTATACCCCGTGCCCTGAAAGTGCTTCATTCACGAGATACAGCATTCGTGATTTTATTGGCTGAAAACCTGGCAATGTAGTCTCCCACCGATCGGAGCAAAAGAGCCATACCCCGTGTTCTGAAAATACTTCATTCGCAAGACACAGCATTCGAAACTTATGGGCTGACAACTTGCCGTTGGCGCTTCCTACCGATCTGAGCAGAATGATCTATACCCCGTGCCCTGAAAGTGCTTCGTTCACGAGATACAGTATTCAAAACACTAGAAACTTGCCGTTTGGGCCTCCCACCGATACACAACGTCGCACAGTTTCTACAGAGCAGAATGATCTAAACCCCGTGCCCTGAAAGTGCTTCGTTCACGAGATACAGTATTCAAAACACTAGAAACTTGCCGTTTGGGCCTCCCACCGATACACAACGTCGCACAGTTTCTACAGAGCAGAATGATCTAAACCCCGTGCCCTGAAAGTGCTTCGTTCACGAGATACAGTATTCAAAACACTAGAAACTTGCCGTTTGGGCCTCCCACCGATACACAACGTCGCACAGTTTCTACAGAGCAGAATGATCTATACCCCGTGCCCTGAAAGTGCTTCATTCACGAGATACAGCATTCGTGATTTTATTGGCTGAAAACCTGGCAATGTAGTCTCCCACCGATCGGAGCAAAAGAGCCATACCCCGTGTTCTGAAAATACTTCATTCGCAAGACACAGCATTCGAAACTTATGGGCTGACAACTTGCCGTTGGCGCTTCCTACCGATCTGAGCAGAATGATCTATACCCCGTGCCCTGAAAGTGCTTCGTTCACGAGATACAGTATTCAAAACACTAGAAACTTGCCGTTTGGGCCTCCCACCGATACACAACGTCGCACAGTTTCTACAGAGCAGAATGATCTAAACCCCGTGCCCTGAAAGTGCTTCGTTCACGAGATACAGTATTCAAAACACTAGAAACTTGCCGTTTGGGCCTCCCACCGATACACAACGTCGCACAGTTTCTACAGAGCAGAATGATCTAAACCCCGTGCCCTGAAAGTGCTTCGTTCACGAGATACAGTATTCAAAACACTAGAAACTTGCCGTTTGGGCCTCCCACCGATACACAACGTCGCACAGTTTCTACAGAGCAGAATGATCTATACCCCGTGCCCTGAAAGTGCTTCATTCACGAGATACAGCATTCGTGATTTTATTGGCTGAAAACCTGGCAATGTAGTCTCCCACCGATCGGAGCAAAAGAGCCATACCCCGTGTTCTGAAAATACTTCATTCGCAAGACACAGCATTCGAAACTTATGGGCTGACAACTTGCCGTTGGCGCTTCCTACCGATCTGAGCAGAATGATCTATACCCCGTGCCCTGAAAGTGCTTCGTTCACGAGATACAGTATTCAAAACACTAGAAACTTGCCGTTTGGGCCTCCCACCGATACACAACGTCGCACAGTTTCTACAGAGCAGAATGATCTAAACCCCGTGCCCTGAAAGTGCTTCGTTCACGAGATACAGTATTCAAAACACTAGAAACTTGCCGTTTGGGCCTCCCACCGATACACAACGTCGCACAGTTTCTACAGAGCAGAATGATCTAAACCCCGTGCCCTGAAAGTGCTTCGTTCACGAGATACAGTATTCAAAACACTAGAAACTTGCCGTTTGGGCCTCCCACCGATACACAACGTCGCACAGTTTCTACAGAGCAGAATGATCTATACCCCGTGCCCTGAAAGTGCTTCATTCACGAGATACAGCATTCGTGATTTTATTGGCTGAAAACCTGGCAATGTAGTCTCCCACCGATCGGAGCAAAAGAGCCATACCCCGTGTTCTGAAAATACTTCATTCGCAAGACACAGCATTCGAAACTTATGGGCTGACAACTTGCCGTTGGCGCTTCCTACCGATCTGAGCAGAATGATCTATACCCCGTGCCCTGAAAGTGCTTCGTTCACGAGATACAGTATTCAAAACACTAGAAACTTGCCGTTTGGGCCTCCCACCGATACACAACGTCGCACAGTTTCTACAGAGCAGAATGATCTAAACCCCGTGCCCTGAAAGTGCTTCGTTCACGAGATACAGTATTCAAAACACTAGAAACTTGCCGTTTGGGCCTCCCACCGATACACAACGTCGCACAGTTTCTACAGAGCAGAATGATCTATACCCCGTGCCCTGAAAGTGCTTCATTCACGAGATACAGCATTCGTGATTTTATTGGCTGAAAACCTGGCAATGTAGTCTCCCACCGATCAGACAAAAGAGCCATACCCCGTGTTCTGAAAATACTTCATTCGCAAGACACAGCATTCGAAACTTATGGGCTGACAACTTGCCGTTGGCGCTTCCTACCGATCTGAGCAGAATGATCTATACCCCGTGCCCTGAAAGTGCTTCGTTCACGAGATACAGTATTCAAAACACTAGAAACTTGCCGTTTGGGCCTCCCACCGATACACAACGTCGCACAGTTTCTACAGAGCAGAATGATCTAAACCCCGTGCCCTGAAAGTGCTTCGTTCACGAGATACAGTATTCAAAACACTAGAAACTTGCCGTTTGGGCCTCCCACCGATACACAACGTCGCACAGTTTCTACAGAGCAGAATGATCTAAACCCCGTGCCCTGAAAGTGCTTCGTTCACGAGATACAGTATTCAAAACACTAGAAACTTGCCGTTTGGGCCTCCCACCGATACACAACGTCGCACAGTTTCTACAGAGCAGAATGATCTATACCCCGTGCCCTGAAAGTGCTTCATTCACGAGATACAGCATTCGTGATTTTATTGGCTGAAAACCTGGCAATGTAGTCTCCCACCGATCGGAGCAAAAGAGCCATACCCCGTGTTCTGAAAATACTTCATTCGCAAGACACAGCATTCGAAACTTATGGGCTGACAACTTGCCGTTGGCGCTTCCTACCGATCTGAGCAGAATGATCTATACCCCGTGCCCTGAAAGTGCTTCGTTCACGAGATACAGTATTCAAAACACTAGAAACTTGCCGTTTGGGCCTCCCACCGATACACAACGTCGCACAGTTTCTACAGAGCAGAATGATCTAAACCCCGTGCCCTGAAAGTGCTTCGTTCACGAGATACAGTATTCAAAACACTAGAAACTTGCCGTTTGGGCCTCCCACCGATACACAACGTCGCACAGTTTCTACAGAGCAGAATGATCTAAACCCCGTGCCCTGAAAGTGCTTCGTTCACGAGATACAGTATTCAAAACACTAGAAACTTGCCGTTTGGGCCTCCCACCGATACACAACGTCGCACAGTTTCTACAGAGCAGAATGATCTATACCCCGTGCCCTGAAAGTGCTTCATTCACGAGATACAGCATTCGTGATTTTATTGGCTGAAAACCTGGCAATGTAGTCTCCCACCGATCGACAAAAGAGCCATACCCCGTGTTCTGAAAATACTTCGTTCGCAAGACACAGCATTCGAAACTTATGGGCTGACAACTTGCCGTTGGCGCTTCTTACCGATCAGAGCAGAATGATCTATACCCCGTGCCCTGAAAGTGCTTCATTCACGAGATACAGCATTCGTGATTTTATTGGCTGAAAACCTGGCAATGTAGTCTCCCACCGATCGGAGCAAAAGAGCCATACCCCGTGTTCTGAAAATACTTCATTCGCAAGACACAGCATTCGAAACTTATGGGCTGACAACTTGCCGTTGGCGCTTCCTACCGATCTGAGCAGAATGATCTATACCCCGTGCCCTGAAAGTGCTTCGTTCACGAGATACAGTATTCAAAACACTAGAAACTTGCCGTTTGGGCCTCCCACCGATACACAACGTCGCACAGTTTCTACAGAGCAGAATGATCTAAACCCCGTGCCCTGAAAGTGCTTCGTTCACGAGATACAGTATTCAAAACACTAGAAACTTGCCGTTTGGGCCTCCCACCGATACACAACGTCGCACAGTTTCTACAGAGCAGAATGATCTAAACCCCGTGCCCTGAAAGTGCTTCGTTCACGAGATACAGTATTCAAAACACTAGAAACTTGCCGTTTGGGCCTCCCACCGATACACAACGTCGCACAGTTTCTACAGAGCAGAATGATCTATACCCCGTGCCCTGAAAGTGCTTCATTCACGAGATACAGCATTCGTGATTTTATTGGCTGAAAACCTGGCAATGTAGTCTCCCACCGATCGGAGCAAAAGAGCCATACCCCGTGTTCTGAAAATACTTCATTCGCAAGACACAGCATTCGAAACTTATGGGCTGACAACTTGCCGTTGGCGCTTCCTACCGATCTGAGCAGAATGATCTATACCCCGTGCCCTGAAAGTGCTTCGTTCACGAGATACAGTATTCAAAACACTAGAAACTTGCCGTTTGGGCCTCCCACCGATACACAACGTCGCACAGTTTCTACAGAGCAGAATGATCTAAACCCCGTGCCCTGAAAGTGCTTCGTTCACGAGATACAGTATTCAAAACACTAGAAACTTGCCGTTTGGGCCTCCCACCGATACACAACGTCGCACAGTTTCTACAGAGCAGAATGATCTATACCCCGTGCCCTGAAAGTGCTTCATTCACGAGATACAGCATTCGTGATTTTATTGGCTGAAAACCTGGCAATGTAGTCTCCCACCGATCGGAGCAAAAGAGCCATACCCCGTGTTCTGAAAATACTTCATTCGCAAGACACAGCATTCGAAACTTATGGGCTGACAACTTGCCGTTGGCGCTTCCTACCGATCTGAGCAGAATGATCTATACCCCGTGCCCTGAAAGTGCTTCGTTCACGAGATACAGTATTCAAAACACTAGAAACTTGCCGTTTGGGCCTCCCACCGATACACAACGTCGCACAGTTTCTACAGAGCAGAATGATCTAAACCCCGTGCCCTGAAAGTGCTTCGTTCACGAGATACAGTATTCAAAACACTAGAAACTTGCCGTTTGGGCCTCCCACCGATACACAACGTCGCACAGTTTCTACAGAGCAGAATGATCTAAACCCCGTGCCCTGAAAGTGCTTCGTTCACGAGATACAGTATTCAAAACACTAGAAACTTGCCGTTTGGGCCTCCCACCGATACACAACGTCGCACAGTTTCTACAGAGCAGAATGATCTATACCCCGTGCCCTGAAAGTGCTTCATTCACGAGATACAGCATTCGTGATTTTATTGGCTGAAAACCTGGCAATGTAGTCTCCCACCGATCGGAGCAAAAGAGCCATACCCCGTGTTCTGAAAATACTTCATTCGCAAGACACAGCATTCGAAACTTATGGGCTGACAACTTGCCGTTGGCGCTTCCTACCGATCTGAGCAGAATGATCTATACCCCGTGCCCTGAAAGTGCTTCGTTCACGAGATACAGTATTCAAAACACTAGAAACTTGCCGTTTGGGCCTCCCACCGATACACAACGTCGCACAGTTTCTACAGAGCAGAATGATCTAAACCCCGTGCCCTGAAAGTGCTTCGTTCACGAGATACAGTATTCAAAACACTAGAAACTTGCCGTTTGGGCCTCCCACCGATACACAACGTCGCACAGTTTCTACAGAGCAGAATGATCTAAACCCCGTGCCCTGAAAGTGCTTCGTTCACGAGATACAGTATTCAAAACACTAGAAACTTGCCGTTTGGGCCTCCCACCGATACACAACGTCGCACAGTTTCTACAGAGCAGAATGATCTAAACCCCGTGCCCTGAAAGTGCTTCGTTCACGAGATACAGTATTCAAAACACTAGAAACTTGCCGTTTGGGCCTCCCACCGATACACAACGTCGCACAGTTTCTACAGAGCAGAATGATCTAAACCCCGTGCCCTGAAAGTGCTTCGTTCACGAGATACAGTATTCAAAACACTAGAAACTTGCCGTTTGGGCCTCCCACCGATACACAACGTCGCACAGTTTCTACAGAGCAGAATGATCTAAACCCCGTGCCCTGAAAGTGCTTCGTTCACGAGATACAGTATTCAAAACACTAGAAACTTGCCGTTTGGGCCTCCCACCGATACACAACGTCGCACAGTTTCTACAGAGCAGAATGATCTATACCCCGTGCCCTGAAAGTGCTTCATTCACGAGATACAGCATTCGTGATTTTATTGGCTGAAAACCTGGCAATGTAGTCTCCCACCGATCGGAGCAAAAGAGCCATACCCCGTGTTCTGAAAATACTTCATTCGCAAGACACAGCATTCGAAACTTATGGGCTGACAACTTGCCGTTGGCGCTTCCTACCGATCTGAGCAGAATGATCTATACCCCGTGCCCTGAAAGTGCTTCGTTCACGAGATACAGTATTCAAAACACTAGAAACTTGCCGTTTGGGCCTCCCACCGATACACAACGTCGCACAGTTTCTACAGAGCAGAATGATCTAAACCCCGTGCCCTGAAAGTGCTTCGTTCACGAGATACAGTATTCAAAACACTAGAAACTTGCCGTTTGGGCCTCCCACCGATACACAACGTCGCACAGTTTCTACAGAGCAGAATGATCTAAACCCCGTGCCCTGAAAGTGCTTCGTTCACGAGATACAGTATTCAAAACACTAGAAACTTGCCGTTTGGGCCTCCCACCGATACACAACGTCGCACAGTTTCTACAGAGCAGAATGATCTAAACCCCGTGCCCTGAAAGTGCTTCGTTCACGAGATACAGTATTCAAAACACTAGAAACTTGCCGTTTGGGCCTCCCACCGATACACAACGTCGCACAGTTTCTACAGAGCAGAATGATCTATACCCCGTGCCCTGAAAGTGCTTCATTCACGAGATACAGCATTCGTGATTTTATTGGCTGAAAACCTGGCAATGTAGTCTCCCACCGATCGGAGCAAAAGAGCCATACCCCGTGTTCTGAAAATACTTCATTCGCAAGACACAGCATTCGAAACTTATGGGCTGACAACTTGCCGTTGGCGCTTCCTACCGATCTGAGCAGAATGATCTATACCCCGTGCCCTGAAAGTGCTTCGTTCACGAGATACAGTATTCAAAACACTAGAAACTTGCCGTTTGGGCCTCCCACCGATACACAACGTCGCACAGTTTCTACAGAGCAGAATGATCTAAACCCCGTGCCCTGAAAGTGCTTCGTTCACGAGATACAGTATTCAAAACACTAGAAACTTGCCGTTTGGGCCTCCCACCGATACACAACGTCGCACAGTTTCTACAGAGCAGAATGATCTAAACCCCGTGCCCTGAAAGTGCTTCGTTCACGAGATACAGTATTCAAAACACTAGAAACTTGCCGTTTGGGCCTCCCACCGATACACAACGTCGCACAGTTTCTACAGAGCAGAATGATCTATACCCCGTGCCCTGAAAGTGCTTCATTCACGAGATACAGCATTCGTGATTTTATTGGCTGAAAACCTGGCAATGTAGTCTCCCACCGATCGGAGCAAAAGAGCCATACCCCGTGTTCTGAAAATACTTCATTCGCAAGACACAGCATTCGAAACTTATGGGCTGACAACTTGCCGTTGGCGCTTCCTACCGATCTGAGCAGAATGATCTATACCCCGTGCCCTGAAAGTGCTTCGTTCACGAGATACAGTATTCAAAACACTAGAAACTTGCCGTTTGGGCCTCCCACCGATACACAACGTCGCACAGTTTCTACAGAGCAGAATGATCTAAACCCCGTGCCCTGAAAGTGCTTCGTTCACGAGATACAGTATTCAAAACACTAGAAACTTGCCGTTTGGGCCTCCCACCGATACACAACGTCGCACAGTTTCTACAGAGCAGAATGATCTAAACCCCGTGCCCTGAAAGTGCTTCGTTCACGAGATACAGTATTCAAAACACTAGAAACTTGCCGTTTGGGCCTCCCACCGATACACAACGTCGCACAGTTTCTACAGAGCAGAATGATCTAAACCCCGTGCCCTGAAAGTGCTTCGTTCACGAGATACAGTATTCAAAACACTAGAAACTTGCCGTTTGGGCCTCCCACCGATACACAACGTCGCACAGTTTCTACAGAGCAGAATGATCTATACCCCGTGCCCTGAAAGTGCTTCATTCACGAGATACAGCATTCGTGATTTTATTGGCTGAAAACCTGGCAATGTAGTCTCCCACCGATCGGAGCAAAAGAGCCATACCCCGTGTTCTGAAAATACTTCATTCGCAAGACACAGCATTCGAAACTTATGGGCTGACAACTTGCCGTTGGCGCTTCCTACCGATCTGAGCAGAATGATCTATACCCCGTGCCCTGAAAGTGCTTCGTTCACGAGATACAGTATTCAAAACACTAGAAACTTGCCGTTTGGGCCTCCCACCGATACACAACGTCGCACAGTTTCTACAGAGCAGAATGATCTAAACCCCGTGCCCTGAAAGTGCTTCATTCACGAGATACAGCATTCGTGATTTTATTGGCTGAAAACCTGGCAATGTAGTCTCCCACCGATCGGAGCAAAAGAGCCATACCCCGTGTTCTGAAAATACTTCATTCGCAAGACACAGCATTCGAAACTTATGGGCTGACAACTTGCCGTTGGCGCTTCCTACCGATCTGAGCAGAATGATCTATACCCCGTGCCCTGAAAGTGCTTCGTTCACGAGATACAGTATTCAAAACACTAGAAACTTGCCGTTTGGGCCTCCCACCGATACACAACGTCGCACAGTTTCTACAGAGCAGAATGATCTAAACCCCGTGCCCTGAAAGTGCTTCGTTCACGAGATACAGTATTCAAAACACTAGAAACTTGCCGTTTGGGCCTCCCACCGATACACAACGTCGCACAGTTTCTACAGAGCAGAATGATCTAAACCCCGTGCCCTGAAAGTGCTTCGTTCACGAGATACAGTATTCAAAACACTAGAAACTTGCCGTTTGGGCCTCCCACCGATACACAACGTCGCACAGTTTCTACAGAGCAGAATGATCTATACCCCGTGCCCTGAAAGTGCTTCATTCACGAGATACAGCATTCGTGATTTTATTGGCTGAAAACCTGGCAATGTAGTCTCCCACCGATCGGAGCAAAAGAGCCATACCCCGTGTTCTGAAAATACTTCATTCGCAAGACACAGCATTCGAAACTTATGGGCTGACAACTTGCCGTTGGCGCTTCCTACCGATCTGAGCAGAATGATCTATACCCCGTGCCCTGAAAGTGCTTCGTTCACGAGATACAGTATTCAAAACACTAGAAACTTGCCGTTTGGGCCTCCCACCGATACACAACGTCGCACAGTTTCTACAGAGCAGAATGATCTAAACCCCGTGCCCTGAAAGTGCTTCGTTCACGAGATACAGTATTCAAAACACTAGAAACTTGCCGTTTGGGCCTCCCACCGATACACAACGTCGCACAGTTTCTACAGAGCAGAATGATCTAAACCCCGTGCCCTGAAAGTGCTTCGTTCACGAGATACAGTATTCAAAACACTAGAAACTTGCCGTTTGGGCCTCCCACCGATACACAACGTCGCACAGTTTCTACAGAGCAGAATGATCTATACCCCGTGCCCTGAAAGTGCTTCATTCACGAGATACAGCATTCGTGATTTTATTGGCTGAAAACCTGGCAATGTAGTCTCCCACCGATCGGAGCAAAAGAGCCATACCCCGTGTTCTGAAAATACTTCATTCGCAAGACACAGCATTCGAAACTTATGGGCTGACAACTTGCCGTTGGCGCTTCCTACCGATCTGAGCAGAATGATCTATACCCCGTGCCCTGAAAGTGCTTCGTTCACGAGATACAGTATTCAAAACACTAGAAACTTGCCGTTTGGGCCTCCCACCGATACACAACGTCGCACAGTTTCTACAGAGCAGAATGATCTAAACCCCGTGCCCTGAAAGTGCTTCGTTCACGAGATACAGTATTCAAAACACTAGAAACTTGCCGTTTGGGCCTCCCACCGATACACAACGTCGCACAGTTTCTACAGAGCAGAATGATCTAAACCCCGTGCCCTGAAAGTGCTTCGTTCACGAGATACAGTATTCAAAACACTAGAAACTTGCCGTTTGGGCCTCCCACCGATACACAACGTCGCACAGTTTCTACAGAGCAGAATGATCTATACCCCGTGCCCTGAAAGTGCTTCATTCACGAGATACAGCATTCGTGATTTTATTGGCTGAAAACCTGGCAATGTAGTCTCCCACCGATCGGAGCAAAAGAGCCATACCCCGTGTTCTGAAAATACTTCATTCGCAAGACACAGCATTCGAAACTTATGGGCTGACAACTTGCCGTTGGCGCTTCCTACCGATCTGAGCAGAATGATCTATACCCCGTGCCCTGAAAGTGCTTCGTTCACGAGATACAGTATTCAAAACACTAGAAACTTGCCGTTTGGGCCTCCCACCGATACACAACGTCGCACAGTTTCTACAGAGCAGAATGATCTATACCCCGTGCCCTGAAAGTGCTTCATTCACGAGATACAGCATTCGTGATTTTATTGGCTGAAAACCTGGCAATGTAGTCTCCCACCGATCGGAGCAAAGAGCCATACCCCGTGTTCTGAAAATACTTCATTCGCAAGACACAGCATTCGAAACTTATGGGCTGACAACTTGCCGTTGGCGCTTCCTACCGATCTGAGCAGAATGATCTATACCCCGTGCCCTGAAAGTGCTTCGTTCACGAGATACAGTATTCAAAACACTAGAAACTTGCCGTTTGGGCCTCCCACCGATACACAACGTCGCACAGTTTCTACAGAGCAGAATGATCTAAACCCCGTGCCCTGAAAGTGCTTCGTTCACGAGATACAGTATTCAAAACACTAGAAACTTGCCGTTTGGGCCTCCCACCGATACACAACGTCGCACAGTTTCTACAGAGCAGAATGATCTAAACCCCGTGCCCTGAAAGTGCTTCGTTCACGAGATACAGTATTCAAAACACTAGAAACTTGCCGTTTGGGCCTCCCACCGATACACAACGTCGCACAGTTTCTACAGAGCAGAATGATCTATACCCCGTGCCCTGAAAGTGCTTCATTCACGAGATACAGCATTCGTGATTTTATTGGCTGAAAACCTGGCAATGTAGTCTCCCACCGATCGGAGCAAAAGAGCCATACCCGTGTTCTGAAAATACTTCATTCGCAAGACACAGCATTCGAAACTTATGGGCTGACAACTTGCCGTTGGCGCTTCCTACCGATCTGAGCAGAATGATCTATACCCCGTGCCCTGAAAGTGCTTCGTTCACGAGATACAGTATTCAAAACACTAGAAACTTGCCGTTTGGGCCTCCCACCGATACACAACGTCGCACAGTTTCTACAGAGCAGAATGATCTAAACCCCGTGCCCTGAAAGTGCTTCGTTCACGAGATACAGTATTCAAAACACTAGAAACTTGCCGTTTGGGCCTCCCACCGATACACAACGTCGCACAGTTTCTACAGAGCAGAATGATCTAAACCCCGTGCCCTGAAAGTGCTTCGTTCACGAGATACAGTATTCAAAACACTAGAAACTTGCCGTTTGGGCCTCCCACCGATACACAACGTCGCACAGTTTCTACAGAGCAGAATGATCTATACCCCGTGCCCTGAAAGTGCTTCGTTCACGAGATACAGTATTCAAAACACTAGAAACTTGCCGTTTGGGCCTCCCACCGATACACAACGTCGCACAGTTTCTACAGAGCAGAATGATCTATACCCCGTGCCCTGAAAGTGCTTCGTTCACGAGATACAGTATTCAAAACACTAGAAACTTGCCGTTTGGGCCTCCCACCGATACACAACGTCGCACAGTTTCTACAGAGCAGAATGATCTAAACCCCGTGCCCTGAAAGTGCTTCGTTCACGAGATACAGTATTCAAAACACTAGAAACTTGCCGTTTGGGCCTCCCACCGATACACAACGTCGCACAGTTTCTACAGAGCAGAATGATCTAAACCCCGTGCCCTGAAAGTGCTTCGTTCACGAGATACAGTATTCAAAACACTAGAAACTTGCCGTTTGGGCCTCCCACCGATACACAACGTCGCACAGTTTCTACAGAGCAGAATGATCTAAACCCCGTGCCCTGAAAGTGCTTCGTTCACGAGATACAGTATTCAAAACACTAGAAACTTGCCGTTTGGGCCTCCCACCGATACACAACGTCGCACAGTTTCTACAGAGCAGAATGATCTAAACCCCGTGCCCTGAAAGTGCTTCGTTCACGAGATACAGTATTCAAAACACTAGAAACTTGCCGTTTGGGCCTCCCACCGATACACAACGTCGCACAGTTTCTACAGAGCAGAATGATCTAAACCCCGTGCCCTGAAAGTGCTTCGTTCACGAGATACAGTATTCAAAACACTAGAAACTTGCCGTTTGGGCCTCCCACCGATACACAACGTCGCACAGTTTCTACAGAGCAGAATGATCTAAACCCCGTGCCCTGAAAGTGCTTCGTTCACGAGATACAGTATTCAAAACACTAGAAACTTGCCGTTTGGGCCTCCCACCGATACACAACGTCGCACAGTTTCTACAGAGCAGAATGATCTATACCCCGTGCCCTGAAAGTGCTTCATTCACGAGATACAGCATTCGTGATTTTATTGGCTGAAAACCTGGCAATGTAGTCTCCCACCGATCGGAGCAAAAGAGCCATACCCCGTGTTCTGAAAATACTTCATTCGCAAGACACAGCATTCGAAACTTATGGGCTGACAACTTGCCGTTGGCGCTTCCTACCGATCTGAGCAGAATGATCTATACCCCGTGCCCTGAAAGTGCTTCGTTCACGAGATACAGTATTCAAAACACTAGAAACTTGCCGTTTGGGCCTCCCACCGATACACAACGTCGCACAGTTTCTACAGAGCAGAATGATCTAAACCCCGTGCCCTGAAAGTGCTTCGTTCACGAGATACAGTATTCAAAACACTAGAAACTTGCCGTTTGGGCCTCCCACCGATACACAACGTCGCACAGTTTCTACAGAGCAGAATGATCTATACCCCGTGCCCTGAAAGTGCTTCATTCACGAGATACAGCATTCGTGATTTTATTGGCTGAAAACCTGGCAATGTAGTCTCCCACCGATCAGAGCAAAAGAGCCATACCCCGTGTTCTGAAAATACTTCATTCGCAAGACACAGCATTCGAAACTTATGGGCTGACAACTTGCCGTTGGCGCTTCCTACCGATCTGAGCAGAATGATCTATACCCCGTGCCCTGAAAGTGCTTCGTTCACGAGATACAGTATTCAAAACACTAGAAACTTGCCGTTTGGGCCTCCCACCGATACACAACGTCGCACAGTTTCTACAGAGCAGAATGATCTAAACCCCGTGCCCTGAAAGTGCTTCGTTCACGAGATACAGTATTCAAAACACTAGAAACTTGCCGTTTGGGCCTCCCACCGATACACAACGTCGCACAGTTTCTACAGAGCAGAATGATCTATACCCCGTGCCCTGAAAGTGCTTCATTCACGAGATACAGCATTCGTGATTTTATTGGCTGAAAACCTGGCAATGTAGTCTCCCACCGATCGGAGCAAAGAGCCATACCCCGTGTTCTGAAAATACTTCATTCGCAAGACACAGCATTCGAAACTTATGGGCTGACAACTTGCCGTTGGCGCTTCCTACCGATCTGAGCAGAATGATCTATACCCCGTGCCCTGAAAGTGCTTCGTTCACGAGATACAGTATTCAAAACACTAGAAACTTGCCGTTTGGGCCTCCCACCGATACACAACGTCGCACAGTTTCTACAGAGCAGAATGATCTAAACCCCGTGCCCTGAAAGTGCTTCGTTCACGAGATACAGTATTCAAAACACTAGAAACTTGCCGTTTGGGCCTCCCACCGATACACAACGTCGCACAGTTTCTACAGAGCAGAATGATCTAAACCCCGTGCCCTGAAAGTGCTTCGTTCACGAGATACAGTATTCAAAACACTAGAAACTTGCCGTTTGGGCCTCCCACCGATACACAACGTCGCACAGTTTCTACAGAGCAGAATGATCTATACCCCGTGCCCTGAAAGTGCTTCGTTCACGAGATACAGTATTCAAAACACTAGAAACTTGCCGTTTGGGCCTCCCACCGATACACAACGTCGCACAGTTTCTACAGAGCAGAATGATCTAAACCCCGTGCCCTGAAAGTGCTTCGTTCACGAGATACAGTATTCAAAACACTAGAAACTTGCCGTTTGGGCCTCCCACCGATACACAACGTCGCACAGTTTCTACAGAGCAGAATGATCTAAACCCCGTGCCCTGAAAGTGCTTCGTTCACGAGATACAGTATTCAAAACACTAGAAACTTGCCGTTTGGGCCTCCCACCGATACACAACGTCGCACAGTTTCTACAGAGCAGAATGATCTATACCCCGTGCCCTGAAAGTGCTTCATTCACGAGATACAGCATTCGTGATTTTATTGGCTGAAAACCTGGCAATGTAGTCTCCCACCGATCGGAGCAAAAGAGCCATACCCCGTGTTCTGAAAATACTTCATTCGCAAGACACAGCATTCGAAACTTATGGGCTGACAACTTGCCGTTGGCGCTTCCTACCGATCTGAGCAGAATGATCTATACCCCGTGCCCTGAAAGTGCTTCGTTCACGAGATACAGTATTCAAAACACTAGAAACTTGCCGTTTGGGCCTCCCACCGATACACAACGTCGCACAGTTTCTACAGAGCAGAATGATCTAAACCCCGTGCCCTGAAAGTGCTTCGTTCACGAGATACAGTATTCAAAACACTAGAAACTTGCCGTTTGGGCCTCCCACCGATACACAACGTCGCACAGTTTCTACAGAGCAGAATGATCTATACCCCGTGCCCTGAAAGTGCTTCATTCACGAGATACAGCATTCGTGATTTTATTGGCTGAAAACCTGGCAATGTAGTCTCCCACCGATCAGAGCAAAAGAGCCATACCCCGTGTTCTGAAAATACTTCATTCGCAAGACACAGCATTCGAAACTTATGGGCTGACAACTTGCCGTTGGCGCTTCCTACCGATCTGAGCAGAATGATCTATACCCCGTGCCCTGAAAGTGCTTCGTTCACGAGATACAGTATTCAAAACACTAGAAACTTGCCGTTTGGGCCTCCCACCGATACACAACGTCGCACAGTTTCTACAGAGCAGAATGATCTAAACCCCGTGCCCTGAAAGTGCTTCGTTCACGAGATACAGTATTCAAAACACTAGAAACTTGCCGTTTGGGCCTCCCACCGATACACAACGTCGCACAGTTTCTACAGAGCAGAATGATCTATACCCCGTGCCCTGAAAGTGCTTCATTCACGAGATACAGCATTCGTGATTTTATTGGCTGAAAACCTGGCAATGTAGTCTCCCACCGATCGGAGCAAAAGAGCCATACCCCGTGTTCTGAAAATACTTCATTCGCAAGACACAGCATTCGAAACTTATGGGCTGACAACTTGCCGTTGGCGCTTCCTACCGATCTGAGCAGAATGATCTATACCCCGTGCCCTGAAAGTGCTTCGTTCACGAGATACAGTATTCAAAACACTAGAAACTTGCCGTTTGGGCCTCCCACCGATACACAACGTCGCACAGTTTCTACAGAGCAGAATGATCTAAACCCCGTGCCCTGAAAGTGCTTCGTTCACGAGATACAGTATTCAAAACACTAGAAACTTGCCGTTTGGGCCTCCCACCGATACACAACGTCGCACAGTTTCTACAGAGCAGAATGATCTATACCCCGTGCCCTGAAAGTGCTTCATTCACGAGATACAGCATTCGTGATTTTATTGGCTGAAAACCTGGCAATGTAGTCTCCCACCGATCGGAGCAAAAGAGCCATACCCCGTGTTCTGAAAATGCTTCATTCGCAAGACACAGCATTCGAAACTTATGGGCTGACAACTTGCCGTTGGCGCTCCTACCGATCTGAGCAGAATGATCTATACCCCGTGCCCTGAAAGTGCTTCGTTCACGAGATACAGTATTCAAAACACTAGAAACTTGCCGTTTGGGCCTCCCACCGATACACAACGTCGCACAGTTTCTACAGAGCAGAATGATCTAAACCCCGTGCCCTGAAAGTGCTTCGTTCACGAGATACAGTATTCAAAACACTAGAAACTTGCCGTTTGGGCCTCCCACCGATACACAACGTCGCACAGTTTCTACAGAGCAGAATGATCTATACCCCGTGCCCTGAAAGTGCTTCATTCACGAGATACAGCATTCGTGATTTTATTGGCTGAAAACCTGGCAATGTAGTCTCCCACCGATCAGAGCAAAAGAGCCATACCCCGTGTTCTGAAAATACTTCATTCGCAAGACACAGCATTCGAAACTTATGGGCTGACAACTTGCCGTTGGCGCTTCCTACCGATCTGAGCAGAATGATCTATACCCCGTGCCCTGAAAGTGCTTCGTTCACGAGATACAGTATTCAAAACACTAGAAACTTGCCGTTTGGGCCTCCCACCGATACACAACGTCGCACAGTTTCTACAGAGCAGAATGATCTATACCCCGTGCCCTGAAAGTGCTTCGTTCACGAGATACAGTATTCAAAACACTAGAAACTTGCCGTTTGGGCCTCCCACCGATACACAACGTCGCACAGTTTCTACAGAGCAGAATGATCTAAACCCCGTGCCCTGAAAGTGCTTCGTTCACGAGATACAGTATTCAAAACACTAGAAACTTGCCGTTTGGGCCTCCCACCGATACACAACGTCGCACAGTTTCTACAGAGCAGAATGATCTAAACCCCGTGCCCTGAAAGTGCTTCGTTCACGAGATACAGTATTCAAAACACTAGAAACTTGCCGTTTGGGCCTCCCACCGATACACAACGTCGCACAGTTTCTACAGAGCAGAATGATCTATACCCCGTGCCCTGAAAGTGCTTCATTCACGAGATACAGCATTCGTGATTTTATTGGCTGAAAACCTGGCAATGTAGTCTCCCACCGATCAGAGCAAAAGAGCCATACCCCGTGTTCTGAAAATACTTCATTCGCAAGACACAGCATTCGAAACTTATGGGCTGACAACTTGCCGTTGGCGCTTCCTACCGATCTGAGCAGAATGATCTATACCCCGTGCCCTGAAAGTGCTTCGTTCACGAGATACAGTATTCAAAACACTAGAAACTTGCCGTTTGGGCCTCCCACCGATACACAACGTCGCACAGTTTCTACAGAGCAGAATGATCTAAACCCCGTGCCCTGAAAGTGCTTCGTTCACGAGATACAGTATTCAAAACACTAGAAACTTGCCGTTTGGGCCTCCCACCGATACACAACGTCGCACAGTTTCTACAGAGCAGAATGATCTAAACCCCGTGCCCTGAAAGTGCTTCGTTCACGAGATACAGTATTCAAAACACTAGAAACTTGCCGTTTGGGCCTCCCACCGATACACAACGTCGCACAGTTTCTACAGAGCAGAATGATCTAAACCCCGTGCCCTGAAAGTGCTTCGTTCACGAGATACAGTATTCAAAACACTAGAAACTTGCCGTTTGGGCCTCCCACCGATACACAACGTCGCACAGTTTCTACAGAGCAGAATGATCTAAACCCCGTGCCCTGAAAGTGCTTCGTTCACGAGATACAGTATTCAAAACACTAGAAACTTGCCGTTTGGGCCTCCCACCGATACACAACGTCGCACAGTTTCTACAGAGCAGAATGATCTATACCCCGTGCCCTGAAAGTGCTTCATTCACGAGATACAGCATTCGTGATTTTATTGGCTGAAAACCTGGCAATGTAGTCTCCCACCGATCGGACAAAAGAGCCATACCCCGTGTTCTGAAAATACTTCATTCGCAAGACACAGCATTCGAAACTTATGGGCTGACAACTTGCCGTTGGCGCTTCCTACCGATCTGAGCAGAATGATCTATACCCCGTGCCCTGAAAGTGCTTCGTTCACGAGATACAGTATTCAAAACACTAGAAACTTGCCGTTTGGGCCTCCCACCGATACACAACGTCGCACAGTTTCTACAGAGCAGAATGATCTAAACCCCGTGCCCTGAAAGTGCTTCGTTCACGAGATACAGTATTCAAAACACTAGAAACTTGCCGTTTGGGCCTCCCACCGATACACAACGTCGCACAGTTTCTACAGAGCAGAATGATCTAAACCCCGTGCCCTGAAAGTGCTTCGTTCACGAGATACAGTATTCAAAACACTAGAAACTTGCCGTTTGGGCCTCCCACCGATACACAACGTCGCACAGTTTCTACAGAGCAGAATGATCTATACCCCGTGCCCTGAAAGTGCTTCATTCACGAGATACAGCATTCGTGATTTTATTGGCTGAAAACCTGGCAATGTAGTCTCCCACCGATCGGAGCAAAAGAGCCATACCCCGTGTTCTGAAAATACTTCATTCGCAAGACACAGCATTCGAAACTTATGGGCTGACAACTTGCCGTTGGCGCTTCCTACCGATCTGAGCAGAATGATCTATACCCCGTGCCCTGAAAGTGCTTCGTTCACGAGATACAGTATTCAAAACACTAGAAACTTGCCGTTTGGGCCTCCCACCGATACACAACGTCGCACAGTTTCTACAGAGCAGAATGATCTAAACCCCGTGCCCTGAAAGTGCTTCGTTCACGAGATACAGTATTCAAAACACTAGAAACTTGCCGTTTGGGCCTCCCACCGATACACAACGTCGCACAGTTTCTACAGAGCAGAATGATCTAAACCCCGTGCCCTGAAAGTGCTTCGTTCACGAGATACAGTATTCAAAACACTAGAAACTTGCCGTTTGGGCCTCCCACCGATACACAACGTCGCACAGTTTCTACAGAGCAGAATGATCTAAACCCCGTGCCCTGAAAGTGCTTCGTTCACGAGATACAGTATTCAAAACACTAGAAACTTGCCGTTTGGGCCTCCCACCGATACACAACGTCGCACAGTTTCTACAGAGCAGAATGATCTATACCCCGTGCCCTGAAAGTGCTTCATTCACGAGATACAGCATTCGTGATTTTATTGGCTGAAAACCTGGCAATGTAGTCTCCCACCGATCGGAGCAAAAGAGCCATACCCCGTGTTCTGAAAATACTTCATTCGCAAGACACAGCATTCGAAACTTATGGGCTGACAACTTGCCGTTGGCGCTTCCTACCGATCTGAGCAGAATGATCTATACCCCGTGCCCTGAAAGTGCTTCGTTCACGAGATACAGTATTCAAAACACTAGAAACTTGCCGTTTGGGCCTCCCACCGATACACAACGTCGCACAGTTTCTACAGAGCAGAATGATCTATACCCCGTGCCCTGAAAGTGCTTCGTTCACGAGATACAGTATTCAAAACACTAGAAACTTGCCGTTTGGGCCTCCCACCGATACACAACGTCGCACAGTTTCTACAGAGCAGAATGATCTAAACCCCGTGCCCTGAAAGTGCTTCGTTCACGAGATACAGTATTCAAAACACTAGAAACTTGCCGTTTGGGCCTCCCACCGATACACAACGTCGCACAGTTTCTACAGAGCAGAATGATCTAAACCCCGTGCCCTGAAAGTGCTTCGTTCACGAGATACAGTATTCAAAACACTAGAAACTTGCCGTTTGGGCCTCCCACCGATACACAACGTCGCACAGTTTCTACAGAGCAGAATGATCTATACCCCGTGCCCTGAAAGTGCTTCATTCACGAGATACAGCATTCGTGATTTTATTGGCTGAAAACCTGGCAATGTAGTCTCCCACCGATCGGAGCAAAAGAGCCATACCCCGTGTTCTGAAAATACTTCATTCGCAAGACACAGCATTCGAAACTTATGGGCTGACAACTTGCCGTTGGCGCTTCCTACCGATCTGAGCAGAATGATCTATACCCCGTGCCCTGAAAGTGCTTCGTTCACGAGATACAGTATTCAAAACACTAGAAACTTGCCGTTTGGGCCTCCCACCGATACACAACGTCGCACAGTTTCTACAGAGCAGAATGATCTATACCCCGTGCCCTGAAAGTGCTTCGTTCACGAGATACAGTATTCAAAACACTAGAAACTTGCCGTTTGGGCCTCCCACCGATACACAACGTCGCACAGTTTCTACAGAGCAGAATGATCTAAACCCCGTGCCCTGAAAGTGCTTCGTTCACGAGATACAGTATTCAAAACACTAGAAACTTGCCGTTTGGGCCTCCCACCGATACACAACGTCGCACAGTTTCTACAGAGCAGAATGATCTAAACCCCGTGCCCTGAAAGTGCTTCGTTCACGAGATACAGTATTCAAAACACTAGAAACTTGCCGTTTGGGCCTCCCACCGATACACAACGTCGCACAGTTTCTACAGAGCAGAATGATCTATACCCCGTGCCCTGAAAGTGCTTCATTCACGAGATACAGCATTCGTGATTTTATTGGCTGAAAACCTGGCAATGTAGTCTCCCACCGATCGGAGCAAAAGAGCCATACCCCGTGTTCTGAAAATACTTCATTCGCAAGACACAGCATTCGAAACTTATGGGCTGACAACTTGCCGTTGGCGCTTCCTACCGATCTGAGCAGAATGATCTATACCCCGTGCCCTGAAAGTGCTTCGTTCACGAGATACAGTATTCAAAACACTAGAAACTTGCCGTTTGGGCCTCCCACCGATACACAACGTCGCACAGTTTCTACAGAGCAGAATGATCTAAACCCCGTGCCCTGAAAGTGCTTCGTTCACGAGATACAGTATTCAAAACACTAGAAACTTGCCGTTTGGGCCTCCCACCGATACACAACGTCGCACAGTTTCTACAGAGCAGAATGATCTATACCCCGTGCCCTGAAAGTGCTTCATTCACGAGATACAGCATTCGTGATTTTATTGGCTGAAAACCTGGCAATGTAGTCTCCCACCGATCGGAGCAAAAGAGCCATACCCCGTGTTCTGAAAATACTTCATTCGCAAGACACAGCATTCGAAACTTATGGGCTGACAACTTGCCGTTGGCGCTTCCTACCGATCTGAGCAGAATGATCTATACCCCGTGCCCTGAAAGTGCTTCGTTCACGAGATACAGTATTCAAAACACTAGAAACTTGCCGTTTGGGCCTCCCACCGATACACAACGTCGCACAGTTTCTACAGAGCAGAATGATCTAAACCCCGTGCCCTGAAAGTGCTTCGTTCACGAGATACAGTATTCAAAACACTAGAAACTTGCCGTTTGGGCCTCCCACCGATACACAACGTCGCACAGTTTCTACAGAGCAGAATGATCTAAACCCCGTGCCCTGAAAGTGCTTCGTTCACGAGATACAGTATTCAAAACACTAGAAACTTGCCGTTTGGGCCTCCCACCGATACACAACGTCGCACAGTTTCTACAGAGCAGAATGATCTATACCCCGTGCCCTGAAAGTGCTTCATTCACGAGATACAGCATTCGTGATTTTATTGGCTGAAAACCTGGCAATGTAGTCTCCCACCGATCAGACAAAAGAGCCATACCCCGTGTTCTGAAAATACTTCATTCGCAAGACACAGCATTCGAAACTTATGGGCTGACAACTTGCCGTTGGCGCTTCCTACCGATCTGAGCAGAATGATCTATACCCCGTGCCCTGAAAGTGCTTCGTTCACGAGATACAGTATTCAAAACACTAGAAACTTGCCGTTTGGGCCTCCCACCGATACACAACGTCGCACAGTTTCTACAGAGCAGAATGATCTAAACCCCGTGCCCTGAAAGTGCTTCGTTCACGAGATACAGTATTCAAAACACTAGAAACTTGCCGTTTGGGCCTCCCACCGATACACAACGTCGCACAGTTTCTACAGAGCAGAATGATCTAAACCCCGTGCCCTGAAAGTGCTTCGTTCACGAGATACAGTATTCAAAACACTAGAAACTTGCCGTTTGGGCCTCCCACCGATACACAACGTCGCACAGTTTCTACAGAGCAGAATGATCTAAACCCCGTGCCCTGAAAGTGCTTCGTTCACGAGATACAGTATTCAAAACACTAGAAACTTGCCGTTTGGGCCTCCCACCGATACACAACGTCGCACAGTTTCTACAGAGCAGAATGATCTAAACCCCGTGCCCTGAAAGTGCTTCGTTCACGAGATACAGTATTCAAAACACTAGAAACTTGCCGTTTGGGCCTCCCACCGATACACAACGTCGCACAGTTTCTACAGAGCAGAATGATCTATACCCCGTGCCCTGAAAGTGCTTCATTCACGAGATACAGCATTCGTGATTTTATTGGCTGAAAACCTGGCAATGTAGTCTCCCACCGATCGGAGCAAAAGAGCCATACCCGTGTTCTGAAAATACTTCATTCGCAAGACACAGCATTCGAAACTTATGGGCTGACAACTTGCCGTTGGCGCTTCCTACCGATCTGAGCAGAATGATCTATACCCCGTGCCCTGAAAGTGCTTCGTTCACGAGATACAGTATTCAAAACACTAGAAACTTGCCGTTTGGGCCTCCCACCGATACACAACGTCGCACAGTTTCTACAGAGCAGAATGATCTAAACCCCGTGCCCTGAAAGTGCTTCGTTCACGAGATACAGTATTCAAAACACTAGAAACTTGCCGTTTGGGCCTCCCACCGATACACAACGTCGCACAGTTTCTACAGAGCAGAATGATCTAAACCCCGTGCCCTGAAAGTGCTTCGTTCACGAGATACAGTATTCAAAACACTAGAAACTTGCCGTTTGGGCCTCCCACCGATACACAACGTCGCACAGTTTCTACAGAGCAGAATGATCTAAACCCCGTGCCCTGAAAGTGCTTCGTTCACGAGATACAGTATTCAAAACACTAGAAACTTGCCGTTTGGGCCTCCCACCGATACACAACGTCGCACAGTTTCTACAGAGCAGAATGATCTATACCCCGTGCCCTGAAAGTGCTTCGTTCACGAGATACAGTATTCAAAACACTAGAAACTTGCCGTTTGGGCCTCCCACCGATACACAACGTCGCACAGTTTCTACAGAGCAGAATGATCTATACCCCGTGCCCTGAAAGTGCTTCGTTCACGAGATACAGTATTCAAAACACTAGAAACTTGCCGTTTGGGCCTCCCACCGATACACAACGTCGCACAGTTTCTACAGAGCAGAATGATCTAAACCCCGTGCCCTGAAAGTGCTTCGTTCACGAGATACAGTATTCAAAACACTAGAAACTTGCCGTTTGGGCCTCCCACCGATACACAACGTCGCACAGTTTCTACAGAGCAGAATGATCTAAACCCCGTGCCCTGAAAGTGCTTCGTTCACGAGATACAGTATTCAAAACACTAGAAACTTGCCGTTTGGGCCTCCCACCGATACACAACGTCGCACAGTTTCTACAGAGCAGAATGATCTATACCCCGTGCCCTGAAAGTGCTTCATTCACGAGATACAGCATTCGTGATTTTATTGGCTGAAAACCTGGCAATGTAGTCTCCCACCGATCGGAGCAAAAGAGCCATACCCCGTGTTCTGAAAATACTTCATTCGCAAGACACAGCATTCGAAACTTATGGGCTGACAACTTGCCGTTGGCGCTTCCTACCGATCTGAGCAGAATGATCTATACCCCGTGCCCTGAAAGTGCTTCGTTCACGAGATACAGTATTCAAAACACTAGAAACTTGCCGTTTGGGCCTCCCACCGATACACAACGTCGCACAGTTTCTACAGAGCAGAATGATCTAAACCCCGTGCCCTGAAAGTGCTTCGTTCACGAGATACAGTATTCAAAACACTAGAAACTTGCCGTTTGGGCCTCCCACCGATACACAACGTCGCACAGTTTCTACAGAGCAGAATGATCTAAACCCCGTGCCCTGAAAGTGCTTCGTTCACGAGATACAGTATTCAAAACACTAGAAACTTGCCGTTTGGGCCTCCCACCGATACACAACGTCGCACAGTTTCTACAGAGCAGAATGATCTAAACCCCGTGCCCTGAAAGTGCTTCGTTCACGAGATACAGTATTCAAAACACTAGAAACTTGCCGTTTGGGCCTCCCACCGATACACAACGTCGCACAGTTTCTACAGAGCAGAATGATCTATACCCCGTGCCCTGAAAGTGCTTCGTTCACGAGATACAGTATTCAAAACACTAGAAACTTGCCGTTTGGGCCTCCCACCGATACACAACGTCGCACAGTTTCTACAGAGCAGAATGATCTAAACCCCGTGCCCTGAAAGTGCTTCGTTCACGAGATACAGTATTCAAAACACTAGAAACTTGCCGTTTGGGCCTCCCACCGATACACAACGTCGCACAGTTTCTACAGAGCAGAATGATCTAAACCCCGTGCCCTGAAAGTGCTTCGTTCACGAGATACAGTATTCAAAACACTAGAAACTTGCCGTTTGGGCCTCCCACCGATACACAACGTCGCACAGTTTCTACAGAGCAGAATGATCTAAACCCCGTGCCCTGAAAGTGCTTCGTTCACGAGATACAGTATTCAAAACACTAGAAACTTGCCGTTTGGGCCTCCCACCGATACACAACGTCGCACAGTTTCTACAGAGCAGAATGATCTAAACCCCGTGCCCTGAAAGTGCTTCGTTCACGAGATACAGTATTCAAAACACTAGAAACTTGCCGTTTGGGCCTCCCACCGATACACAACGTCGCACAGTTTCTACAGAGCAGAATGATCTAAACCCCGTGCCCTGAAAGTGCTTCGTTCACGAGATACAGTATTCAAAACACTAGAAACTTGCCGTTTGGGCCTCCCACCGATACACAACGTCGCACAGTTTCTACAGAGCAGAATGATCTATACCCCGTGCCCTGAAAGTGCTTCATTCACGAGATACAGCATTCGTGATTTTATTGGCTGAAAACCTGGCAATGTAGTCTCCCACCGATCGGAGCAAAAGAGCCATACCCCGTGTTCTGAAAATACTTCATTCGCAAGACACAGCATTCGAAACTTATGGGCTGACAACTTGCCGTTGGCGCTTCCTACCGATCTGAGCAGAATGATCTATACCCCGTGCCCTGAAAGTGCTTCGTTCACGAGATACAGTATTCAAAACACTAGAAACTTGCCGTTTGGGCCTCCCACCGATACACAACGTCGCACAGTTTCTACAGAGCAGAATGATCTAAACCCCGTGCCCTGAAAGTGCTTCGTTCACGAGATACAGTATTCAAAACACTAGAAACTTGCCGTTTGGGCCTCCCACCGATACACAACGTCGCACAGTTTCTACAGAGCAGAATGATCTAAACCCCGTGCCCTGAAAGTGCTTCGTTCACGAGATACAGTATTCAAAACACTAGAAACTTGCCGTTTGGGCCTCCCACCGATACACAACGTCGCACAGTTTCTACAGAGCAGAATGATCTAAACCCCGTGCCCTGAAAGTGCTTCGTTCACGAGATACAGTATTCAAAACACTAGAAACTTGCCGTTTGGGCCTCCCACCGATACACAACGTCGCACAGTTTCTACAGAGCAGAATGATCTAAACCCCGTGCCCTGAAAGTGCTTCGTTCACGAGATACAGTATTCAAAACACTAGAAACTTGCCGTTTGGGCCTCCCACCGATACACAACGTCGCACAGTTTCTACAGAGCAGAATGATCTAAACCCCGTGCCCTGAAAGTGCTTCGTTCACGAGATACAGTATTCAAAACACTAGAAACTTGCCGTTTGGGCCTCCCACCGATACACAACGTCGCACAGTTTCTACAGAGCAGAATGATCTAAACCCCGTGCCCTGAAAGTGCTTCGTTCACGAGATACAGTATTCAAAACACTAGAAACTTGCCGTTTGGGCCTCCCACCGATACACAACGTCGCACAGTTTCTACAGAGCAGAATGATCTATACCCCGTGCCCTGAAAGTGCTTCGTTCACGAGATACAGTATTCAAAACACTAGAAACTTGCCGTTTGGGCCTCCCACCGATACACAACGTCGCACAGTTTCAGAGCAGAATGATCTATACCCCGTGCCCTGAAAGTGCTTCGTTCACGAGATACAGTATTCAAAACACTAGAAACTTGCCGTTTGGGCCTCCCACCGATACACAACGTCGCACAGTTTCTACAGAGCAGAATGATCTAAACCCCGTGCCCTGAAAGTGCTTCGTTCACGAGATACAGTATTCAAAACACTAGAAACTTGCCGTTTGGGCCTCCCACCGATACACAACGTCGCACAGTTTCTACAGAGCAGAATGATCTATACCCCGTGCCCTGAAAGTGCTTCATTCACGAGATACAGCATTCGTGATTTTATTGGCTGAAAACCTGGCAATGTAGTCTCCCACCGATCGGAGCAAAAGAGCCATACCCCGTGTTCTGAAAATACTTCATTCGCAAGACACAGCATTCGAAACTTATGGGCTGACAACTTGCCGTTGGCGCTTCCTACCGATCTGAGCAGAATGATCTATACCCCGTGCCCTGAAAGTGCTTCGTTCACGAGATACAGTATTCAAAACACTAGAAACTTGCCGTTTGGGCCTCCCACCGATACACAACGTCGCACAGTTTCTACAGAGCAGAATGATCTAAACCCCGTGCCCTGAAAGTGCTTCGTTCACGAGATACAGTATTCAAAACACTAGAAACTTGCCGTTTGGGCCTCCCACCGATACACAACGTCGCACAGTTTCTACAGAGCAGAATGATCTATACCCCGTGCCCTGAAAGTGCTTCGTTCACGAGATACAGTATTCAAAACACTAGAAACTTGCCGTTTGGGCCTCCCACCGATACACAACGTCGCACAGTTTCTACAGAGCAGAATGATCTATACCCCGTGCCCTGAAAGTGCTTCGTTCACGAGATACAGTATTCAAAACACTAGAAACTTGCCGTTTGGGCCTCCCACCGATACACAACGTCGCACAGTTTCTACAGAGCAGAATGATCTATACCCCGTGCCCTGAAAGTGCTTCGTTCACGAGATACAGTATTCAAAACACTAGAAACTTGCCGTTTGGGCCTCCCACCGATACACAACGTCGCACAGTTTCTACAGAGCAGAATGATCTATACCCCGTGCCCTGAAAGTGCTTCGTTCACGAGATACAGTATTCAAAACACTAGAAACTTGCCGTTTGGGCCTCCCACCGATACACAACGTCGCACAGTTTCTACAGAGCAGAATGATCTATACCCCGTGCCCTGAAAGTGCTTCGTTCACGAGATACAGTATTCAAAACACTAGAAACTTGCCGTTTGGGCCTCCCACCGATACACAACGTCGCACAGTTTCTACAGAGCAGAATGATCTATACCCCGTGCCCTGAAAGTGCTTCATTCACGAGATACAGCATTCGTGATTTTATTGGCTGAAAACCTGGCAATGTAGTCTCCCACCGATCGGAGCAAAAGAGCCATACCCCGTGTTCTGAAAATACTTCATTCGCAAGACACAGCATTCGAAACTTATGGGCTGACAACTTGCCGTTGGCGCTTCCTACCGATCTGAGCAGAATGATCTATACCCCGTGCCCTGAAAGTGCTTCGTTCACGAGATACAGTATTCAAAACACTAGAAACTTGCCGTTTGGGCCTCCCACCGATACACAACGTCGCACAGTTTCTACAGAGCAGAATGATCTAAACCCCGTGCCCTGAAAGTGCTTCGTTCACGAGATACAGTATTCAAAACACTAGAAACTTGCCGTTTGGGCCTCCCACCGATACACAACGTCGCACAGTTTCTACAGAGCAGAATGATCTAAACCCCGTGCCCTGAAAGTGCTTCGTTCACGAGATACAGTATTCAAAACACTAGAAACTTGCCGTTTGGGCCTCCCACCGATACACAACGTCGCACAGTTTCTACAGAGCAGAATGATCTATACCCCGTGCCCTGAAAGTGCTTCGTTCACGAGATACAGTATTCAAAACACTAGAAACTTGCCGTTTGGGCCTCCCACCGATACACAACGTCGCACAGTTTCTACAGAGCAGAATGATCTATACCCCGTGCCCTGAAAGTGCTTCGTTCACGAGATACAGTATTCAAAACACTAGAAACTTGCCGTTTGGGCCTCCCACCGATACACAACGTCGCACAGTTTCTACAGAGCAGAATGATCTATACCCCGTGCCCTGAAAGTGCTTCGTTCACGAGATACAGTATTCAAAACACTAGAAACTTGCCGTTTGGGCCTCCCACCGATACACAACGTCGCACAGTTTCTACAGAGCAGAATGATCTATACCCCGTGCCCTGAAAGTGCTTCGTTCACGAGATACAGTATTCAAAACACTAGAAACTTGCCGTTTGGGCCTCCCACCGATACACAACGTCGCACAGTTTCTACAGAGCAGAATGATCTATACCCCGTGCCCTGAAAGTGCTTCGTTCACGAGATACAGTATTCAAAACACTAGAAACTTGCCGTTTGGGCCTCCCACCGATACACAACGTCGCACAGTTTCTACAGAGCAGAATGATCTATACCCCGTGCCCTGAAAGTGCTTCGTTCACGAGATACAGTATTCAAAACACTAGAAACTTGCCGTTTGGGCCTCCCACCGATACACAACGTCGCACAGTTTCTACAGAGCAGAATGATCTAAACCCCGTGCCCTGAAAGTGCTTCGTTCACGAGATACAGTATTCAAAACACTAGAAACTTGCCGTTTGGGCCTCCCACCGATACACAACGTCGCACAGTTTCTACAGAGCAGAATGATCTAAACCCCGTGCCCTGAAAGTGCTTCGTTCACGAGATACAGTATTCAAAACACTAGAAACTTGCCGTTTGGGCCTCCCACCGATACACAACGTCGCACAGTTTCTACAGAGCAGAATGATCTATACCCCGTGCCCTGAAAGTGCTTCATTCACGAGATACAGCATTCGTGATTTTATTGGCTGAAAACCTGGCAATGTAGTCTCCCACCGATCAGAGCAAAAGAGCCATACCCCGTGTTCTGAAAATACTTCATTCGCAAGACACAGCATTCGAAACTTATGGGCTGACAACTTGCCGTTGGCGCTTCCTACCGATCTGAGCAGAATGATCTATACCCCGTGCCCTGAAAGTGCTTCGTTCACGAGATACAGTATTCAAAACACTAGAAACTTGCCGTTTGGGCCTCCCACCGATACACAACGTCGCACAGTTTCTACAGAGCAGAATGATCTAAACCCCGTGCCCTGAAAGTGCTTCGTTCACGAGATACAGTATTCAAAACACTAGAAACTTGCCGTTTGGGCCTCCCACCGATACACAACGTCGCACAGTTTCTACAGAGCAGAATGATCTAAACCCCGTGCCCTGAAAGTGCTTCGTTCACGAGATACAGTATTCAAAACACTAGAAACTTGCCGTTTGGGCCTCCCACCGATACACAACGTCGCACAGTTTCTACAGAGCAGAATGATCTATACCCCGTGCCCTGAAAGTGCTTCATTCACGAGATACAGCATTCGTGATTTTATTGGCTGAAAACCTGGCAATGTAGTCTCCCACCGATCGGAGCAAAAGAGCCATACCCCGTGTTCTGAAAATACTTCATTCGCAAGACACAGCATTCGAAACTTATGGGCTGACAACTTGCCGTTGGCGCTTCCTACCGATCTGAGCAGAATGATCTATACCCCGTGCCCTGAAAGTGCTTCGTTCACGAGATACAGTATTCAAAACACTAGAAACTTGCCGTTTGGGCCTCCCACCGATACACAACGTCGCACAGTTTCTACAGAGCAGAATGATCTAAACCCCGTGCCCTGAAAGTGCTTCGTTCACGAGATACAGTATTCAAAACACTAGAAACTTGCCGTTTGGGCCTCCCACCGATACACAACGTCGCACAGTTTCTACAGAGCAGAATGATCTAAACCCCGTGCCCTGAAAGTGCTTCGTTCACGAGATACAGTATTCAAAACACTAGAAACTTGCCGTTTGGGCCTCCCACCGATACACAACGTCGCACAGTTTCTACAGAGCAGAATGATCTAAACCCCGTGCCCTGAAAGTGCTTCGTTCACGAGATACAGTATTCAAAACACTAGAAACTTGCCGTTTGGGCCTCCCACCGATACACAACGTCGCACAGTTTCTACAGAGCAGAATGATCTATACCCCGTGCCCTGAAAGTGCTTCGTTCACGAGATACAGTATTCAAAACACTAGAAACTTGCCGTTTGGGCCTCCCACCGATACACAACGTCGCACAGTTTCTACAGAGCAGAATGATCTAAACCCCGTGCCCTGAAAGTGCTTCGTTCACGAGATACAGTATTCAAAACACTAGAAACTTGCCGTTTGGGCCTCCCACCGATACACAACGTCGCACAGTTTCTACAGAGCAGAATGATCTAAACCCCGTGCCCTGAAAGTGCTTCGTTCACGAGATACAGTATTCAAAACACTAGAAACTTGCCGTTTGGGCCTCCCACCGATACACAACGTCGCACAGTTTCTACAGAGCAGAATGATCTATACCCCGTGCCCTGAAAGTGCTTCATTCACGAGATACAGCATTCGTGATTTTATTGGCTGAAAACCTGGCAATGTAGTCTCCCACCGATCGGAGCAAAAGAGCCATACCCGTGTTCTGAAAATACTTCATTCGCAAGACACAGCATTCGAAACTTATGGGCTGACAACTTGCCGTTGGCGCTTCCTACCGATCTGAGCAGAATGATCTATACCCCGTGCCCTGAAAGTGCTTCGTTCACGAGATACAGTATTCAAAACACTAGAAACTTGCCGTTTGGGCCTCCCACCGATACACAACGTCGCACAGTTTCTACAGAGCAGAATGATCTAAACCCCGTGCCCTGAAAGTGCTTCGTTCACGAGATACAGTATTCAAAACACTAGAAACTTGCCGTTTGGGCCTCCCACCGATACACAACGTCGCACAGTTTCTACAGAGCAGAATGATCTAAACCCCGTGCCCTGAAAGTGCTTCGTTCACGAGATACAGTATTCAAAACACTAGAAACTTGCCGTTTGGGCCTCCCACCGATACACAACGTCGCACAGTTTCTACAGAGCAGAATGATCTAAACCCCGTGCCCTGAAAGTGCTTCGTTCACGAGATACAGTATTCAAAACACTAGAAACTTGCCGTTTGGGCCTCCCACCGATACACAACGTCGCACAGTTTCTACAGAGCAGAATGATCTATACCCCGTGCCCTGAAAGTGCTTCATTCACGAGATACAGCATTCGTGATTTTATTGGCTGAAAACCTGGCAATGTAGTCTCCCACCGATCGGAGCAAAAGAGCCATACCCCGTGTTCTGAAAATACTTCATTCGCAAGACACAGCATTCGAAACTTATGGGCTGACAACTTGCCGTTGGCGCTTCCTACCGATCTGAGCAGAATGATCTATACCCCGTGCCCTGAAAGTGCTTCGTTCACGAGATACAGTATTCAAAACACTAGAAACTTGCCGTTTGGGCCTCCCACCGATACACAACGTCGCACAGTTTCTACAGAGCAGAATGATCTAAACCCCGTGCCCTGAAAGTGCTTCGTTCACGAGATACAGTATTCAAAACACTAGAAACTTGCCGTTTGGGCCTCCCACCGATACACAACGTCGCACAGTTTCTACAGAGCAGAATGATCTATACCCCGTGCCCTGAAAGTGCTTCATTCACGAGATACAGCATTCGTGATTTTATTGGCTGAAAACCTGGCAATGTAGTCTCCCACCGATCAGACAAAAGAGCCATACCCCGTGTTCTGAAAATACTTCATTCGCAAGACACAGCATTCGAAACTTATGGGCTGACAACTTGCCGTTGGCGCTTCCTACCGATCTGAGCAGAATGATCTATACCCCGTGCCCTGAAAGTGCTTCGTTCACGAGATACAGTATTCAAAACACTAGAAACTTGCCGTTTGGGCCTCCCACCGATACACAACGTCGCACAGTTTCTACAGAGCAGAATGATCTATACCCCGTGCCCTGAAAGTGCTTCATTCACGAGATACAGCATTCGTGATTTTATTGGCTGAAAACCTGGCAATGTAGTCTCCCACCGATCGGAGCAAAAGAGCCATACCCCGTGTTCTGAAAATACTTCATTCGCAAGACACAGCATTCGAAACTTATGGGCTGACAACTTGCCGTTGGCGCTTCCTACCGATCTGAGCAGAATGATCTATACCCCGTGCCCTGAAAGTGCTTCGTTCACGAGATACAGTATTCAAAACACTAGAAACTTGCCGTTTGGGCCTCCCACCGATACACAACGTCGCACAGTTTCTACAGAGCAGAATGATCTATACCCCGTGCCCTGAAAGTGCTTCGTTCACGAGATACAGTATTCAAAACACTAGAAACTTGCCGTTTGGGCCTCCCACCGATACACAACGTCGCACAGTTTCTACAGAGCAGAATGATCTAAACCCCGTGCCCTGAAAGTGCTTCGTTCACGAGATACAGTATTCAAAACACTAGAAACTTGCCGTTTGGGCCTCCACACCGATACACAACGTCGCACAGTTTCTACAGAGCAGAATGATCTATACCCCGTGCCCTGAAAGTGCTTCGTTCACGAGATACAGTATTCAAAACACTAGAAACTTGCCGTTTGGGCCTCCCACCGATACACAACGTCGCACAGTTTCTACAGAGCAGAATGATCTATACCCCGTGCCCTGAAAGTGCTTCGTTCACGAGATACAGTATTCAAAACACTAGAAACTTGCCGTTTGGGCCTCCCACCGATACACAACGTCGCACAGTTTCTACAGAGCAGAATGATCTAAACCCCGTGCCCTGAAAGTGCTTCGTTCACGAGATACAGTATTCAAAACACTAGAAACTTGCCGTTTGGGCCTCCCACCGATACACAACGTCGCACAGTTTCTACAGAGCAGAATGATCTATACCCCGTGCCCTGAAAGTGCTTCGTTCACGAGATACAGTATTCAAAACACTAGAAACTTGCCGTTTGGGCCTCCCACCGATACACAACGTCGCACAGTTTCTACAGAGCAGAATGATCTATACCCCGTGCCCTGAAAGTGCTTCATTCACGAGATACAGCATTCGTGATTTTATTGGCTGAAAACCTGGCAATGTAGTCTCCCACCGATCGGAGCAAAAGAGCCATACCCCGTGTTCTGAAAATACTTCATTCGCAAGACACAGCATTCGAAACTTATGGGCTGACAACTTGCCGTTGGCGCTTCCTACCGATCTGAGCAGAATGATCTATACCCCGTGCCCTGAAAGTGCTTCGTTCACGAGATACAGTATTCAAAACACTAGAAACTTGCCGTTTGGGCCTCCCACCGATACACAACGTCGCACAGTTTCTACAGAGCAGAATGATCTAAACCCCGTGCCCTGAAAGTGCTTCGTTCACGAGATACAGTATTCAAAACACTAGAAACTTGCCGTTTGGGCCTCCCACCGATACACAACGTCGCACAGTTTCTACAGAGCAGAATGATCTAAACCCCGTGCCCTGAAAGTGCTTCGTTCACGAGATACAGTATTCAAAACACTAGAAACTTGCCGTTTGGGCCTCCCACCGATACACAACGTCGCACAGTTTCTACAGAGCAGAATGATCTATACCCCGTGCCCTGAAAGTGCTTCGTTCACGAGATACAGTATTCAAAACACTAGAAACTTGCCGTTTGGGCCTCCCACCGATACACAACGTCGCACAGTTTCTACAGAGCAGAATGATCTATACCCCGTGCCCTGAAAGTGCTTCGTTCACGAGATACAGTATTCAAAACACTAGAAACTTGCCGTTTGGGCCTCCCACCGATACACAACGTCGCACAGTTTTACAGAGCAGAATGATCTATACCCCGTGCCCTGAAAGTGCTTCGTTCACGAGATACAGTATTCAAAACACTAGAAACTTGCCGTTTGGGCCTCCCACCGATACACAACGTCGCACAGTTTCTACAGAGCAGAATGATCTATACCCCGTGCCCTGAAAGTGCTTCGTTCACGAGATACAGTATTCAAAACACTAGAAACTTGCCGTTTGGGCCTCCCACCGATACACAACGTCGCACAGTTTCTACAGAGCAGAATGATCTATACCCCGTGCCCTGAAAGTGCTTCGTTCACGAGATACAGTATTCAAAACACTAGAAACTTGCCGTTTGGGCCTCCCACCGATACACAACGTCGCACAGTTTCTACAGAGCAGAATGATCTATACCCCGTGCCCTGAAAGTGCTTCATTCACGAGATACAGCATTCGTGATTTTATTGGCTGAAAACCTGGCAATGTAGTCTCCCACCGATCGGAGCAAAAGAGCCATACCCCGTGTTCTGAAAATACTTCATTCGCAAGACACAGCATTCGAAACTTATGGGCTGACAACTTGCCGTTGGCGCTTCCTACCGATCTGAGCAGAATGATCTATACCCCGTGCCCTGAAAGTGCTTCGTTCACGAGATACAGTATTCAAAACACTAGAAACTTGCCGTTTGGGCCTCCCACCGATACACAACGTCGCACAGTTTCTACAGAGCAGAATGATCTAAACCCCGTGCCCTGAAAGTGCTTCGTTCACGAGATACAGTATTCAAAACACTAGAAACTTGCCGTTTGGGCCTCCCACCGATACACAACGTCGCACAGTTTCTACAGAGCAGAATGATCTATACCCCGTGCCCTGAAAGTGCTTCGTTCACGAGATACAGTATTCAAAACACTAGAAACTTGCCGTTTGGGCCTCCCACCGATACACAACGTCGCACAGTTTCTACAGAGCAGAATGATCTATACCCCGTGCCCTGAAAGTGCTTCATTCACGAGATACAGCATTCGTGATTTTATTGGCTGAAAACCTGGCAATGTAGTCTCCCACCGATCGGAGCAAAAGAGCCATACCCCGTGTTCTGAAAATACTTCATTCGCAAGACACAGCATTCGAAACTTATGGGCTGACAACTTGCCGTTGGCGCTTCCTACCGATCTGAGCAGAATGATCTATACCCCGTGCCCTGAAAGTGCTTCGTTCACGAGATACAGTATTCAAAACACTAGAAACTTGCCGTTTGGGCCTCCCACCGATACACAACGTCGCACAGTTTCTACAGAGCAGAATGATCTAAACCCCGTGCCCTGAAAGTGCTTCGTTCACGAGATACAGTATTCAAAACACTAGAAACTTGCCGTTTGGGCCTCCCACCGATACACAACGTCGCACAGTTTCTACAGAGCAGAATGATCTATACCCCGTGCCCTGAAAGTGCTTCGTTCACGAGATACAGTATTCAAAACACTAGAAACTTGCCGTTTGGGCCTCCCACCGATACACAACGTCGCACAGTTTCTACAGAGCAGAATGATCTATACCCCGTGCCCTGAAAGTGCTTCGTTCACGAGATACAGTATTCAAAACACTAGAAACTTGCCGTTTGGGCCTCCCACCGATACACAACGTCGCACAGTTTTACAGAGCAGAATGATCTATACCCCGTGCCCTGAAAGTGCTTCGTTCACGAGATACAGTATTCAAAACACTAGAAACTTGCCGTTTGGGCCTCCACCGATACACAACGTCGCACAGTTTTTACAGAGCAGAATGATCTATACCCCGTGCCCTGAAAGTGCTTCGTTCACGAGATACAGTATTCAAAACACTAGAAACTTGCCGTTTGGGCCTCCCACCGATACACAACGTCGCACAGTTTCTACAGAGCAGAATGATCTATACCCCGTGCCCTGAAAGTGCTTCGTTCACGAGATACAGTATTCAAAACACTAGAAACTTGCCGTTTGGGCCTCCCACCGATACACAACGTCGCACAGTTTTACAGAGCAGAATGATCTATACCCCGTGCCCTGAAAGTGCTTCGTTCACGAAATACAGTATTCAAAACACTAGAAACTTGCCGTTTGGGCCTCCCACCGATACACAACGTCGCACAGTTTTACAGAGCAGAATGATCTATACCCCGTGCCCTGAAAGTGCTTCGTTCACGAGATACAGTATTCAAAACACTAGAAACTTGCCGTTTGGGCCTCCCACCGATACACAACGTCGCACAGTTTCTACAGAGCAGAATGATCTATACCCCGTGCCCTGAAAGTGCTTCGTTCACGAGATACAGTATTTGAAACACTAGAAACTTGCCGTTTGGGCCTCCCACCGATACACAACGTCGCACAGTTTTTACAGAGCAGAATGATCTATACCCCGTGCCCTGAAAGTGCTTCGTTCACGAGATACAGTATTTGAAACACTAGAAACTTGCCGTTTGGGCCTCCCACCGATACACAACGTCGCACAGTTTTACAGAGCAGAATGATCTATACCCCGTGCCCTGAAAGTGCTTCGTTCACGAGATACAGTATTCAAAACACTAGAAACTTGCCGTTTGGGCCTCCCACCGATACACAACGTCGCACAGTTTTTACAGAGCAGAATGATCTATACCCCGTGCCCTGAAAGTGCTTCGTTCACGAGATACAGTATTCAAAACACTAGAAACTTGCCGTTTGGGCCTCCCACCGATACACAACGTCGCACAGTTTTTACAGAGCAGAATGATCTATACCCCGTGCCCTGAAAGTGCTTCATTCACGAGATACAGCATTCGTGATTTTATTGGCTGAAAACCTGGCAATGTAGTCTCCCACCGATCGGAGCAGAAAGAGCCATACCCCGTGTTCTGAAAATACTTCGTTCGCAAGACACAGCATCCGAAACTTATGGGCTGACAACTTGCCGTTGGCGCTTCCTACCGATCTGAGCAGAATGATCTATACCCCGTGCCCTGAAAGTGCTTCGTTCACGAGATACAGTATTCAAAACACTAGAAACTTGCCGTTTGGGCCTCCCACCGATACACAACGTCGCACAGTTTCTACAGAGCAGAATGATCTATACCCCGTGCCCTGAAAGTGCTTCGTTCACGAGATACAGCATTCGTGATTTTATTGGCTGAAAACCTGGCAATGTAGTCTCCCACCGATCGGAGCAGAAAGAGCCATACCCCGTGTTCTGAAAATACTTCGTTCGCAAGACACAGCATTCGAAACTTATGGGCTGAAAACGTGTCGTTGGCGCTTCTTATCGATCAGAGCAGAATGATCTATACCCCGTGCCCTGAAAGTGCTTCGTTCACGAGATACAGTATTTGAAACACTAGAAACTTGCCGTTTGGGCCTCCCACCGATACACAACGTCGCACAGTTTTACAGAGCAGAATGATCTATACCCCGTGCCCTGAAAGTGCTTCGTTCACGAGATACAGCATTCGTGATTTTATTGGCTGAAAACCTGGCAATGTAGTCTCCCACCGATCGGAGCAGAAAGAGCCATACCCCGTGTTCTGAAAATACTTCGTTCGCAAGACACAGCATTCGAAACTTATGGGCTGAAAACGTGTCGTTGGCGCTTCTTATCGATCAGAGCAGAATGGTCTATACCCCGTGCCCTGAAAGTACTTCGTTCACGAGATACAGTATTTGAAACACTAGAAACTTGCCGTTTGGGCCTCCCACAGATACACAACGTCGCACAGTTTTTACAGAGCAGAATGATCTATACCCCGTGCCCTGAAAGTGCTTCGTTCACGAGATACAGTATTCAAAACACTAGAAACTTGCCGTTTGGGCCTCCCACCGACACACAACGTCGCACAGTTTCTACAGAGCAGAATGATCTATACCCCGTGCCCTGAAAGTGCTTCGTTCACGAGATACAGTATTCAAAACACTAGAAACTTGCCGTTTGGGCCTCCCACCGATACACAACGTCGCACAGTTTCTACAGAGCAGAATGATCTATACCCCGTGCCCTGAAAGTGCTTCGTTCACGAGATACAGTATTCAAAACACTAGAAACTTGCCGTTTGGGCCTCCCACCGATACACAACGTCGCACAGTTTCTACAGAGCAGAATGATCTATACCCCGTGCCCTGAAAGTGCTTCGTTCACGAGATACAGCATTCGTGATTTTATTGGCTGAAAACCTGGCAATGTAGTCTCCCACCGATCGGAGCAAAAAGAGCCATACCCCGTGTTCTGAAAATACTTCATTCGCAAGACACAGCATTCGAAACTTATGGGCTGAAAACGTGTTGTTGGCGCTTCCTACCGATCTGAGCAGAATGATCTATACCCCGTGCCCTGAAAGTGCTTCGTTCACGAGATACAGTATTCAAAACACTAGAAACTTGCCGTTTGGGCCTCCCACCGATACACAACGTCGCACAGTTTTTACAGAGCAGAATGATCTATACCCCGTGCCCTGAAAGTGCTTCGTTCACGAGATACAGTATTCAAAACACTAGAAACTTGCCGTTTGGGCCTCCCACCGATACACAACGTCGCACAGTTTTTACAGAGCAGAATGATCTATACCCCGTGCCCTGAAAGTGCTTCGTTCACGAGATACAGCATTCGTGATTTTATTGGCTGAAAACCTGGCAATGTAGTCTCCCACCGATCGGAGCAGAAAGAGCCATACCCGTGTTCTGAAAATACTTCGTTCGCAAGACACAGCATCCGAAACTTATGGGCTGAAAACGTGTCGTTGGCGCTTCTTATCGATCAGAGCAGAATGGTCTATACCCCGTGCCCTGAAAGTGCTTCGTTCACGAGATACAGTATTTGAAACACTAGAAACTTGCCGTTTGGGCCTCCCACCGATACACAACGTCGCACAGTTTTTACAGAGCAGAATGATCTATACCCCGTGCCCTGAAAGTGCTTCGTTCACGAGATACAGCATTCGTGATTTTATTGGCTGAAAACCTGGCAATGTAGTCTCCCACCGATCGGAGCAGAAAGAGCCATACCCCGTGTTCTGAAAATACTTCGTTCGCAAGACACAGCATCCGAAACTTATGGGCTGAAAACGTGTCGTTGGCGCTTCTTATCGATCAGAGCAGAATGGTCTATACCCCGTGCCCTGAAAGTACTTCGTTCACGAGATACAGTATTTGAAACACTAGAAACTTGCCGTTTGGGCCTCCCACCGATACACAACGTCGCACAGTTTTACAGAGCAGAATGATCTATACCCCGTGCCCTGAAAGTGCTTCGTTCACGAGATACAGCATTCGTGATTTTATTGGCTGAAAACCTGGCAATGTAGTCTCCCACCGATCGGAGCAGAAAGAGCCATACCCCGTGTTCTGAAAATACTTCGTTCGCAAGACACAGCATCCGAAACTTATGGGCTGAAAACGTGTCGTTGGCGCTTCTTATCGATCAGAGCAGAATGATCTATACCCCGTGCCCTGAAAGTGCTTCGTTCACGAGATACAGTATTCAAAACACTAGAAACTTGCCGTTTGGGCCTCCCACCGATACACAACGTCGCACAGTTTTACAGAGCAGAATGATCTATACCCCGTGCCCTGAAAGTGCTTCGTTCACGAGATACAGCATTCGTGATTTTATTGGCTGAAAACCTGGCAATGTAGTCTCCCACCGATCGGAGCAGAAGAGCCATACCCCGTGTTCTGAAAATACTTCGTTCGCAAGACACAGCATTCGAAACTTATGGGCTGAAAACGTGTCGTTGGCGCTTCTTATCGATCAGAGCAGAATGATCTATACCCCGTGCCCTGAAAGTGCTTCGTTCACGAGATACAGTATTTGAAACACTAGAAACTTGCCGTTTGGGCCTCCCACCGATACACAACGTCGCACAGTTTTACAGAGCAGAATGATCTATACCCCGTGCCCTGAAAGTGCTTCGTTCACGAGATACAGTATTCAAAACACTAGAAACTTGCCGTTTGGGCCTCCCACCGATACACAACGTCGCACAGTTTCTACAGAGCAGAATGATCTATACCCCGTGCCCTGAAAGTGCTTCGTTCACGAGATACAGTATTCAAAACACTAGAAACTTGCCGTTTGGGCCTCCCACCGATACACAACGTCGCACAGTTTTACAGAGCAGAATGATCTATACCCCGTGCCCTGAAAGTGCTTCGTTCACGAGATACAGTATTCAAAACACTAGAAACTTGCCGTTTGGGCCTCCCACCGATACACAACGTCGCACAGTTTCTACAGAGCAGAATGATCTATACCCCGTGCCCTGAAAGTGCTTCGTTCACGAGATACAGCATTCGTGATTTTATTGGCTGAAAACCTGGCAATGTTGTCTCCCACCGATCAGAGCAAAAGAGCCATACCCCGTGTTCTGAAAATACTTCGTTCGCAAGACACAGCATTCGAAACTTATGGGCTGAAAACGTGTCGTTGGCGCTTCTTATCGATCAGAGCAGAATGATCTATACCCCGTGCCCTGAAAGTGCTTCATTCACGAGATACAGCATTCGTGATTTTATTGGCTGAAAACCTGGCAATGTAGTCTCCCACCGATCGGAGCAAAAGAGCCATACCCCGTGTTCTGAAAATACTTCGTTCGCAAGACACAGCATTCGAAACTTATGGGCTGAAAACGTGTCGTTGGCGCTTCTTATCGATCTGAGCAGAATGGTCTATACCCCGTGCCCTGAAAGTGGTTCGTTCACGAGATACAGTATTCAAAACACTAGAAACTTGCCGTTTGGGCCTCCCACCGATACACAACGTCGCACAGTTTCTACAGAGCAGAATGATCTATACCCCGTGCCCTGAAAGTGCTTCGTTCACGAGATACAGTATTCAAAACACTAGAAACTTGCCGTTTGGGCCTCCCACCGATACACAACGTCGCACAGTTTCTACAGAGCAGAATGATCTAAACCCCGTGCCCTGAAAGTGCTTCGTTCACGAGATACAGTATTCAAAACACTAGAAACTTGCCGTTTGGGCCTCCCACCGATACACAACGTCGCACAGTTTCTACAGAGCAGAATGATCTATACCCCGTGCCCTGAAAGTGCTTCGTTCACGAGATACAGCATTCGTGATTTTATTGGCTGAAAACCTGGCAATGTTGTCTCCCACCGATCGGAGCAGAAAGAGCCATACCCCGTGTTCTGAAAATACTTCGTTCGCAAGACACAGCATCCGAAACTTATGGGCTGAAAACGTGTCGTTGGCGCTTCTTATCGATCAGAGCAGAATGATCTATACCCCGTGCCCTGAAAGTGCTTCGTTCACGAGATACAGTATTCAAAACACTAGAAACTTGCCGTTTGGGCCTCCCACCGATACACAACGTCGCACAGTTTCTACAGAGCAGAATGATCTATACCCCGTGCCCTGAAAGTGCTTCGTTCACGAGATACAGCATTCGTGATTTTATTGGCTGAAAACCTGGCAATGTTGTCTCCCACCGATCGGAGCAGAAAGAGCCATACCCCGTGTTCTGAAAATACTTCGTTCGCAAGACACAGCATTCGAAACTTATGGGCTGAAAACGTGTCGTTGGCGCTTCTTATCGATCAGAGCAGAATGATCTATACCCCGTGCCCTGAAAGTGCTTCGTTCACGAGATACAGTATTCAAAACACTAGAAACTTGCCGTTTGGGCCTCCCACCGATACACAACGTCGCACAGTTTCTACAGAGCAGAATGATCTATACCCCGTGCCCTGAAAGTGCTTCGTTCACGAGATACAGTATTCAAAACACTAGAAACTTGCCGTTTGGGCCTCCCACCGATACACAACGTCGCACAGTTTCTACAGAGCAGAATGATCTATACCCCGTGCCCTGAAAGTGCTTCGTTCACGAGATACAGCATTCGTGATTTTATTGGCTGAAAACCTGGCAATGTAGTCTCCCACCGATCGGAGCAGAAAGAGCCATACCCCGTGTTCTGAAAATACTTCGTTCGCAAGACACAGCATTCGAAACTTATGGGCTGAAAACGTGTCGTTGGCGCTTCTTATCGATCAGAGCAGAATGATCTATACCCCGTGCCCTGAAAGTGCTTCGTTCACGAGATACAGTATTCAAAACACTAGAAACTTGCCGTTTGGGCCTCCCACCGATACACAACGTCGCACAGTTTCTACAGAGCAGAATGATCTATACCCCGTGCCCTGAAAGTGCTTCGTTCACGAGATACAGTATTCAAAACACTAGAAACTTGCCGTTTGGGCCTCCCACCGATACACAACGTCGCACAGTTTTTACAGAGCAGAATGATCTATACCCCGTGCCCTGAAAGTGCTTCGTTCACGAGATACAGTATTCAAAACACTAGAAACTTGCCGTTTGGGCCTCCCACCGATACACAACGTCGCACAGTTTTTACAGAGCAGAATGATCTATACCCCGTGTCCTGAAAGTGCTTCGTTCACGAGATACAGCATTCGTGATTTTATTGGCTGAAAACCTGGCAATGTAGTCTCCCACCGATCGGAGCAAAAGAGCCATACCCGTGTTCTGAAAATACTTCGTTCGCAAGACACAGCATTCGAAACTTATGGGCTGAAAACGTGTCGTTGGCGCTTCTTATCGATCAGAGCAGAATGATCTATACCCCGTGCCCTGAAAGTGCTTCGTTCACGAGATACAGTATTCAAAACACTAGAAACTTGCCGTTTGGGCCTCCCACCGATACACAACGTCGCACAGTTTCTACAGAGCAGAATGATCTATACCCCGTGCCCTGAAAGTGCTTCGTTCACGAGATACAGTATTCAAAACACTAGAAACTTGCCGTTTGGGCCTCCCACCGATACACAACGTCGCACAGTTTCTACAGAGCAGAATGATCTATACCCCGTGCCCTGAAAGTGCTTCGTTCACGAGATACAGCATTCGTGATTTTATTGGCTGAAAACCTGGCAATGTTGTCTCCCACCGATCGGAGCAGAAAGAGCCATACCCGTGTTCTGAAAATACTTCGTTCGCAAGACACAGCATTCGAAACTTATGGGCTGAAAACGTGTCGTTGGCGCTTCTTATCGATCAGAGCAGAATGATCTATACCCCGTGCCCTGAAAGTGCTTCGTTCACGAGATACAGTATTCAAAACACTAGAAACTTGCCGTTTGGGCCTCCCACCGATACACAACGTCGCACAGTTTTACAGAGCAGAATGATCTATACCCCGTGCCCTGAAAGTGCTTCGTTCACGAGATACAGCATTCGTGATTTTATTGGCTGAAAACCTGGCAATGTTGTCTCCCACCGATCGGAGCAGAAAGAGCCATACCCCGTGTTCTGAAAATACTTCGTTCGCAAGACACAGCATTCGAAACTTATGGGCTGAAAACGTGTCGTTGGCGCTTCTTATCGATCAGAGCAGAATGATCTATACCCCGTGCCCTGAAAGTGCTTCGTTCACGAGATACAGTATTCAAAACACTAGAAACTTGCCGTTTGGGCCTCCCACCGATACACAACGTCGCACAGTTTCTACAGAGCAGAATGATCTATACCCCGTGCCCTGAAAGTGCTTCGTTCACGAGATACAGCATTCGTGATTTTATTGGCTGAAAACCTGGCAATGTTGTCTCCCACCGATCGGAGCAGAAAGAGCCATACCCCGTGTTCTGAAAATACTTCGTTCGCAAGACACAGCATTCGAAACTTATGGGCTGAAAACGTGTCGTTGGCGCTTCTTATCGATCAGAGCAGAATGATCTATACCCCGTGCCCTGAAAGTGCTTCGTTCACGAGATACAGTATTCAAAACACTAGAAACTTGCCGTTTGGGCCTCCCACCGATACACAACGTCGCACAGTTTTTACAGAGCAGAATGATCTATACCCCGTGCCCTGAAAGTGCTTCGTTCACGAGATACAGTATTCAAAACACTAGAAACTTGCCGTTTGGGCCTCCCACCGATACACAACGTCGCACAGTTTCTACAGAGCAGAATGATCTATACCCCGTGCCCTGAAAGTGCTTCGTTCACGAGATACAGCATTCGTGATTTTATTGGCTGAAAACCTGGCAATGTAGTCTCCCACCGATCGGAGCAGAAGAGCCATACCCCGTGTTCTGAAAATACTTCGTTCGCAAGACACAGCATTCGAAACTTATGGGCTGAAAACGTGTCGTTGGCGCTTCTTATCGATCAGAGCAGAATGATCTATACCCCGTGCCCTGAAAGTGCTTCGTTCACGAGATACAGTATTCAAAACACTAGAAACTTGCCGTTTGGGCCTCCCACCGATACACAACGTCGCACAGTTTTACAGAGCAGAATGATCTATACCCCGTGCCCTGAAAGTGCTTCGTTCACGAGATACAGTATTCAAAACACTAGAAACTTGCCGTTTGGGCCTCCCACCGATACACAACGTCGCACAGTTTCTACAGAGCAGAATGATCTATACCCCGTGCCCTGAAAGTGCTTCGTTCACGAGATACAGCATTCGTGATTTTATTGGCTGAAAACCTGGCAATGTAGTCTCCCACCGATCGGAGCAGAAAGAGCCATACCCCGTGTTCTGAAAATACTTCGTTCGCAAGACACAGCATTCGAAACTTATGGGCTGAAAACGTGTCGTTGGCGCTTCTTATCGATCAGAGCAGAATGATCTATACCCCGTGCCCTGAAAGTGCTTCGTTCACGAGATACAGTATTCAAAACACTAGAAACTTGCCGTTTGGGCCTCCCACCGATACACAACGTCGCACAGTTTTACAGAGCAGAATGATCTATACCCCGTGCCCTGAAAGTGCTTCGTTCACGAGATACAGTATTCAAAACACTAGAAACTTGCCGTTTGGGCCTCCCACCGATACACAACGTCGCACAGTTTCTACAGAGCAGAATGATCTATACCCCGTGCCCTGAAAGTGCTTCGTTCACGAGATACAGCATTCGTGATTTTATTGGCTGAAAACCTGGCAATGTAGTCTCCCACCGATCGGAGCAGAAAGAGCCATACCCCGTGTTCTGAAAATACTTCGTTCGCAAGACACAGCATTCGAAACTTATGGGCTGAAAACGTGTCGTTGGCGCTTCTTATCGATCAGAGCAGAATGATCTATACCCCGTGCCCTGAAAGTGCTTCGTTCACGAGATACAGTATTCAAAACACTAGAAACTTGCCGTTTGGGCCTCCCACCGATACACAACGTCGCACAGTTTTTACAGAGCAGAATGATCTATACCCCGTGCCCTGAAAGTGCTTCGTTCACGAGATACAGTATTCAAAACACTAGAAACTTGCCGTTTGGGCCTCCCACCGATACACAACGTCGCACAGTTTTTACAGAGCAGAATGATCTATACCCCGTGCCCTGAAAGTGCTTCGTTCACGAGATACAGTATTCAAAACACTAGAAACTTGCCGTTTGGGCCTCCCACCGATACACAACGTCGCACAGTTTCTACAGAGCAGAATGATCTATACCCCGTGCCCTGAAAGTGCTTCGTTCACGAGATACAGCATTCGTGATTTTATTGGCTGAAAACCTGGCAATGTAGTCTCCCACCGATCGGAGCAGAAGAGCCATACCCCGTGTTCTGAAAATACTTCGTTCGCAAGACACAGCATTCGAAACTTATGGGCTGAAAACGTGTCGTTGGCGCTTCTTATCGATCAGAGCAGAATGATCTATACCCCGTGCCCTGAAAGTGCTTCGTTCACGAGATACAGTATTCAAAACACTAGAAACTTGCCGTTTGGGCCTCCCACCGATACACAACGTCGCACAGTTTCTACAGAGCAGAATGATCTATACCCCGTGCCCTGAAAGTGCTTCGTTCACGAGATACAGCATTCGTGATTTTATTGGCTGAAAACCTGGCAATGTAGTCTCCCACCGATCGGAGCAGAAAGAGCCATACCCCGTGTTCTGAAAATACTTCGTTCGCAAGACACAGCATTCGAAACTTATGGGCTGAAAACGTGTCGTTGGCGCTTCTTATCGATCAGAGCAGAATGATCTATACCCCGTGCCCTGAAAGTACTTCGTTCACGAGATACAGTATTTGAAACACTAGAAACTTGCCGTTTGGGCCTCCCACCGATACACAACGTCGCACAGTTTTTACAGAGCAGAATGATCTATACCCCGTGCCCTGAAAGTGCTTCGTTCACGAGATACAGTATTCAAAACACTAGAAACTTGCCGTTTGGGCCTCCCACCGATACACAACGTCGCACAGTTTCTACAGAGCAGAATGATCTATACCCCGTGCCCTGAAAGTGCTTCGTTCACGAGATACAGCATTCGTGATTTTATTGGCTGAAAACCTGGCAATGTAGTCTCCCACCGATCGGAGCAGAAAGAGCCATACCCCGTGTTCTGAAAATACTTCGTTCGCAAGACACAGCATCCGAAACTTATGGGCTGAAAACGTGTCGTTGGCGCTTCTTATCGATCAGAGCAGAATGATCTATACCCCGTGCCCTGAAAGTGCTTCGTTCACGAGATACAGTATTCAAAACACTAGAAACTTGCCGTTTGGGCCTCCCACCGATACACAACGTCGCACAGTTTCTACAGAGCAGAATGATCTATACCCCGTGCCCTGAAAGTGCTTCGTTCACGAGATACAGCATTCGTGATTTTATTGGCTGAAAACCTGGCAATGTAGTCTCCCACCGATCGGAGCAGAAAGAGCCATACCCCGTGTTCTGAAAATACTTCGTTCGCAAGACACAGCATTCGAAACTTATGGGCTGAAAACGTGTCGTTGGCGCTTCTTATCGATCAGAGCAGAATGATCTATACCCCGTGCCCTGAAAGTGCTTCGTTCACGAGATACAGTATTTGAAACACTAGAAACTTGCCGTTTGGGCCTCCCACCGATACACAACGTCGCACAGTTTTACAGAGCAGAATGATCTATACCCCGTGCCCTGAAAGTGCTTCGTTCACGAGATACAGTATTCAAAACACTAGAAACTTGCCGTTTGGGCCTCCCACCGATACACAACGTCGCACAGTTTTTACAGAGCAGAATGATCTAAACCCCGTGCCCTGAAAGTGCTTCGTTCACGAGATACAGTATTCAAAACACTAGAAACTTGCCGTTTGGGCCTCCCACCGATACACAACGTCGCACAGTTTCTACAGAGCAGAATGATCTATACCCCGTGCCCTGAAAGTGCTTCGTTCACGAGATACAGCATTCGTGATTTTATTGGCTGAAAACCTGGCAATGTTGTCTCCCACCGATCGGAGCAGAAAGAGCCATACCCCGTGTTCTGAAAATACTTCGTTCGCAAGACACAGCATTCGAAACTTATGGGCTGAAAACGTGTCGTTGGCGCTTCTTATCGATCAGAGCAGAATGATCTATACCCCGTGCCCTGAAAGTGCTTCGTTCACGAGATACAGTATTCAAAACACTAGAAACTTGCCGTTTGGGCCTCCCACCGATACACAACGTCGCACAGTTTTACAGAGCAGAATGATCTATACCCCGTGCCCTGAAAGTGCTTCGTTCACGAGATACAGCATTCGTGATTTTATTGGCTGAAAACCTGGCAATGTTGTCTCCCACCGATCGGAGCAGAAAGAGCCATACCCCGTGTTCTGAAAATACTTCGTTCGCAAGACACAGCATTCGAAACTTATGGGCTGAAAACGTGTCGTTGGCGCTTCTTATCGATCAGAGCAGAATGATCTATACCCCGTGCCCTGAAAGTGCTTCGTTCACGAGATACAGTATTCAAAACACTAGAAACTTGCCGTTTGGGCCTCCCACCGATACACAACGTCGCACAGTTTTACAGAGCAGAATGATCTATACCCCGTGCCCTGAAAGTGCTTCGTTCACGAGATACAGCATTCGTGATTTTATTGGCTGAAAACCTGGCAATGTTGTCTCCCACCGATCGGAGCAGAAAGAGCCATACCCCGTGTTCTGAAAATACTTCGTTCGCAAGACACAGCATTCGAAACTTATGGGCTGAAAACGTGTCGTTGGCGCTTCTTATCGATCAGAGCAGAATGATCTATACCCCGTGCCCTGAAAGTGCTTCGTTCACGAGATACAGTATTCAAAACACTAGAAACTTGCCGTTTGGGCCTCCCACCGATACACAACGTCGCACAGTTTTTACAGAGCAGAATGATCTATACCCCGTGCCCTGAAAGTGCTTCGTTCACGAGATACAGCATTCGTGATTTTATTGGCTGAAAACCTGGCAATGTAGTCTCCCACCGATCGGAGCAGAAAGAGCCATACCCCGTGTTCTGAAAATACTTCATTCGCAAGACACAGCATTCGAAACTTATGGGCTGAAAACGTGTCGTTGGCGCTTCTTATCGATCAGAGCAGAATGATCTATACCCCGTGCCCTGAAAGTGCTTCGTTCACGAGATACAGTATTCAAAACACTAGAAACTTGCCGTTTGGGCCTCCCACCGATACACAACGTCGCACAGTTTTTACAGAGCAGAATGATCTATACCCCGTGCCCTGAAAGTGCTTCGTTCACGAGATACAGCATTCGTGATTTTATTGGCTGAAAACCTGGCAATGTTGTCTCCCACCGATCGGAGCAGAAAGAGCCATACCCCGTGTTCTGAAAATACTTCGTTCGCAAGACACAGCATTCGAAACTTATGGGCTGAAAACGTGTCGTTGGCGCTTCTTATCGATCAGAGCAGAATGATCTATACCCCGTGCCCTGAAAGTGCTTCGTTCACGAGATACAGTATTCAAAACACTAGAAACTTGCCGTTTGGGCCTCCCACCGATACACAACGTCGCACAGTTTCTACAGAGCAGAATGATCTATACCCCGTGCCCTGAAAGTGCTTCGTTCACGAGATACAGCATTCGTGATTTTATTGGCTGAAAACCTGGCAATGTAGTCTCCCACCGATCGGAGCAGAAAGAGCCATACCCCGTGTTCTGAAAATACTTCGTTCGCAAGACACAGCATTCGAAACTTATGGGCTGAAAACGTGTCGTTGGCGCTTCTTATCGATCAGAGCAGAATGATCTATACCCCGTGCCCTGAAAGTGCTTCGTTCACGAGATACAGTATTCAAAACACTAGAAACTTGCCGTTTGGGCCTCCCACCGATACACAACGTCGCACAGTTTCTACAGAGCAGAATGATCTATACCCCGTGCCCTGAAAGTGCTTCGTTCACGAGATACAGCATTCGTGATTTTATTGGCTGAAAACCTGGCAATGTAGTCTCCCACCGATCGGAGCAGAAAGAGCCATACCCCGTGTTCTGAAAATACTTCGTTCGCAAGACACAGCATTCGAAACTTATGGGCTGAAAACGTGTCGTTGGCGCTTCTTATCGATCAGAGCAGAATGATCTATACCCCGTGCCCTGAAAGTGCTTCGTTCACGAGATACAGTATTCAAAACACTAGAAACTTGCCGTTTGGGCCTCCCACCGATACACAACGTCGCACAGTTTTACAGAGCAGAATGATCTATACCCCGTGCCCTGAAAGTGCTTCGTTCACGAGATACAGCATTCGTGATTTTATTGGCTGAAAACCTGGCAATGTAGTCTCCCACCGATCGGAGCAGAAAGAGCCATACCCCGTGTTCTGAAAATACTTCGTTCGCAAGACACAGCATTCGAAACTTATGGGCTGAAAACGTGTCGTTGGCGCTTCTTATCGATCAGAGCAGAATGATCTATACCCCGTGCCCTGAAAGTGCTTCGTTCACGAGATACAGTATTCAAAACACTAGAAACTTGCCGTTTGGGCCTCCCACCGATACACAACGTCGCACAGTTTTACAGAGCAGAATGATCTATACCCCGTGCCCTGAAAGTGCTTCGTTCACGAGATACAGCATTCGTGATTTTATTGGCTGAAAACCTGGCAATGTAGTCTCCCACCGATCGGAGCAGAAAGAGCCATACCCCGTGTTCTGAAAATACTTCGTTCGCAAGACACAGCATCGAAACTTATGGGCTGAAAACGTGTCGTTGGCGCTTCTTATCGATCAGAGCAGAATGATCTATACCCCGTGCCCTGAAAGTGCTTCGTTCACGAGATACAGTATTCAAAACACTAGAAACTTGCCGTTTGGGCCTCCCACCGATACACAACGTCGCACAGTTTTTACAGAGCAGAATGATCTATACCCCGTGCCCTGAAAGTGCTTCGTTCACGAGATACAGCATTCGTGATTTTATTGGCTGAAAACCTGGCAATGTTGTCTCCCACCGATCGGAGCAGAAAGAGCCATACCCCGTGTTCTGAAAATACTTCGTTCGCAAGACACAGCATTCGAAACTTATGGGCTGAAAACGTGTCGTTGGCGCTTCTTATCGATCAGAGCAGAATGATCTATACCCCGTGCCCTGAAAGTGCTTCGTTCACGAGATACAGTATTCAAAACACTAGAAACTTGCCGTTTGGGCCTCCCACCGATACACAACGTCGCACAGTTTTACAGAGCAGAATGATCTATACCCCGTGCCCTGAAAGTGCTTCGTTCACGAGATACAGCATTCGTGATTTTATTGGCTGAAAACCTGGCAATGTTGTCTCCCACCGATCGGAGCAGAAAGAGCCATACCCCGTGTTCTGAAAATACTTCGTTCGCAAGACACAGCATCCGAAACTTATGGGCTGAAAACGTGTCGTTGGCGCTTCTTATCGATCAGAGCAGAATGATCTATACCCCGTGCCCTGAAAGTGCTTCGTTCACGAGATACAGTATTTGAAACACTAGAAACTTGCCGTTTGGGCCTCCCACAGATACACAACGTCGCACAGTTTTTACAGAGCAGAATGATCTATACCCCGTGCCCTGAAAGTGCTTCGTTCACGAGATACAGCATTCGTGATTTTATTGGCTGAAAACCTGGCAATGTAGTCTCCCACCGATCGGAGCAGAAAGAGCCCCCGTGTTCTGAAAATACTTCGTTCGCAAGACACAGCATTCGAAACTTATGGGCTGAAAACGTGGGCGCTTCTTATCGATCAGAGCAGAATGATCTATACCCCGTGCCCTGAAAGTACTTCGTTCACGAGATACAGTATTTGAAACACTAGAAACTTGCCGTTTGGGCCTCCCAGATACACAACGTCGCACAGTTTTACAGAGCAGAATGATCTATACCCCGTGCCCTGAAAGAGATACAGTATTCAAAACACTAGAAACTTGCCGTTTGGGCCTCCCACCGATACACAACGTCGCACAGTTTTTACAGAGCAGAATGATCTATACCCCGTGCCCTGAAAGTGCTTCGTTCACGAGATACAGCATTCGTGATTTTATTGGCTGAAAACCTGGCAATGTAGTCTCCCACCGATCGGAGCAGAAAGAGCCATACCCCGTGTTCTGAAAATACTTCATTCGCAAGACACAGCATTCGAAACTTATGGGCTGAAAACGTGTTGTTGGCGCTTCTTATCGATCTGAGCAGAATGGTCTATACCCCGTGCCCTGAAAGTACTTCGTTCACGAGATACAGTATTTGAAACACTAGAAACTTGCCGTTTGGGCCTCCCACCGATACACAACGTCGCACAGTTTTTACAGAGCAGAATGATCTATACCCCGTGCCCTGAAAGTGGTTCGTTCACGAGATACAGTATTCAAAACACTAGAAACTTGCCGTTTGGGCCTCCCACCGATACACAACGTCGCACAGTTTTACAGAGCAGAATGATCTATACCCCGTGCCCTGAAAGTGCTTCGTTCACGAGATACAGTATTCAAAACACTAGAAACTTGCCGTTTGGGCCTCCCACCGATACACAACGTCGCACAGTTTTTACAGAGCAGAATGATCTATACCCCGTGCCCTGAAAGTGCTTCGTTCACGAGATACAGTATTCAAAACACTAGAAACTTGCCGTTTGGGCCTCCCACCGATACACAACGTCGCACAGTTTTTACAGAGCAGAATGATCTATACCCCGTGCCCTGAAAGTGCTTCGTTCACGAGATACAGCATTCGTGATTTTATTGGCTGAAAACCTGGCAATGTTGTCTCCCACCGATCGGAGCAGAAAGAGCCATACCCCGTGTTCTGAAAATACTTCGTTCGCAAGACACAGCATCGAAACTTATGGGCTGAAAACGTGTCGTTGGCGCTTCTTATCGATCAGAGCAGAATGGTCTATACCCCGTGCCCTGAAAGTACTTCGTTCACGAGATACAGTATTCAAAACACTAGAAACTTGCCGTTTGGGCCTCCCACCGATACACAACGTCGCACAGTTTTTACAGAGCAGAATGATCTATACCCCGTGCCCTGAAAGTGCTTCGTTCACGAGATACAGCATTCGTGATTTTATTGGCTGAAAACCTGGCAATGTTGTCTCCCACCGATCGGAGCAGAAAGAGCCATACCCCGTGTTCTGAAAATACTTCGTTCGCAAGACACAGCATCCGAAACTTATGGGCTGAAAACGTGTCGTTGGCGCTTCTTATCGATCAGAGCAGAATGGTCTATACCCCGTGCCCTGAAAGTACTTCGTTCACGAGATACAGTATTTGAAACACTAGAAACTTGCCGTTTGGGCCTCCCACAGATACACAACGTCGCACAGTTTTTACAGAGCAGAATGATCTATACCCCGTGCCCTGAAAGTGCTTCGTTCACGAGATACAGCATTCGTGATTTTATTGGCTGAAAACCTGGCAATGTTGTCTCCCACCGATCGGAGCAGAAAGAGCCATACCCCGTGTTCTGAAAATACTTCGTTCGCAAGACACAGCATCCGAAACTTATGGGCTGAAAACGTGTCGTTGGCGCTTCTTATCGATCAGAGCAGAATGATCTATACCCCGTGCCCTGAAAGTACTTCGTTCACGAGATACAGTATTTGAAACACTAGAAACTTGCCGTTTGGGCCTCCCACCGATACACAACGTCGCACAGTTTTTACAGAGCAGAATGATCTATACCCCGTGCCCTGAAAGTGCTTCGTTCACGAGATACAGCATTCGTGATTTTATTGGCTGAAAACCTGGCAATGTAGTCTCCCACCGATCGGAGCAGAAAGAGCCATACCCCGTGTTCTGAAAATACTTCATTCGCAAGACACAGCATTCGAAACTTATGGGCTGAAAACGTGTCGTTGGCGCTTCTTATCGATCAGAGCAGAATGATCTATACCCCGTGCCCTGAAAGTGCTTCGTTCACGAGATACAGTATTTGAAACACTAGAAACTTGCCGTTTGGGCCTCCCACCGATACACAACGTCGCACAGTTTTTACAGAGCAGAATGATCTATACCCCGTGCCCTGAAAGTGCTTCGTTCACGAGATACAGCATTCGTGATTTTATTGGCTGAAAACCTGGCAATGTAGTCTCCCACCGATCGGAGCAGAAAGAGCCATACCCCGTGTTCTGAAAATACTTCATTCGCAAGACACAGCATTCGAAACTTATGGGCTGAAAACGTGTCGTTGGCGCTTCTTATCGATCAGAGCAGAATGATCTATACCCCGTGCCCTGAAAGTACTTCGTTCACGAGATACAGTATTTGAAACACTAGAAACTTGCCGTTTGGGCCTCCCACAGATACACAACGTCGCACAGTTTTTACAGAGCAGAATGATCTAAACCCCGTGCCCTGAAAGTGCTTCGTTCACGAGATACAGTATTCAAAACACTAGAAACTTGCCGTTTGGGCCTCCCACCGATACACAACGTCGCACAGTTTTTACAGAGCAGAATGATCTATACCCCGTGCCCTGAAAGTGCTTCGTTCACGAGATACAGCATTCGTGATTTTATTGGCTGAAAACCTGGCAATGTAGTCTCCCACCGATCGGAGCAGAAAGAGCCATACCCCGTGTTCTGAAAATACTTCATTCGCAAGACACAGCATTCGAAACTTATGGGCTGAAAACGTGTCGTTGGCGCTTCTTATCGATCAGAGCAGAATGATCTATACCCCGTGCCCTGAAAGTACTTCGTTCACGAGATACAGTATTTGAAACACTAGAAACTTGCCGTTTGGGCCTCCCACCGATACACAACGTCGCACAGTTTTTACAGAGCAGAATGATCTATACCCCGTGCCCTGAAAGTGCTTCGTTCACGAGATACAGCATTCGTGATTTTATTGGCTGAAAACCTGGCAATGTAGTCTCCCACCGATCGGAGCAGAAAGAGCCATACCCCGTGTTCTGAAAATACTTCGTTCGCAAGACACAGCATTCGAAACTTATGGGCTGAAAACGTGTCGTTGGCGCTTCTTATCGATCAGAGCAGAATGGTCTATACCCCGTGCCCTGAAAGTACTTCGTTCACGAGATACAGTATTTGAAACACTAGAAACTTGCCGTTTGGGCCTCCCACCGATACACAACGTCGCACAGTTTTTACAGAGCAGAATGATCTATACCCCGTGCCCTGAAAGTGCTTCGTTCACGAGATACAGTATTCAAAACACTAGAAACTTGCCGTTTGGGCCTCCCACCGACACACAACGTCGCACAGTTTCTACAGAGCAGAATGATCTATACCCCGTGTCCTGAAAGTGCTTCGTTCACGAGATACAGTATTCAAAACACTAGAAACTTGCCGTTTGGGCCTCCCACCGATACACAACGTCGCACAGTTTCTACAGAGCAGAATGATCTATACCCCGTGCCCTGAAAGTGCTTCGTTCACGAGATACAGTATTCAAAACACTAGAAACTTGCCGTTTGGGCCTCCCACCGATACACAACGTCGCACAGTTTCTACAGAGCAGAATGATCTATACCCCGTGCCCTGAAAGTGCTTCGTTCACGAGATACAGCATTCGTGATTTTATTGGCTGAAAACCTGGCAATGTAGTCTCCCACCGATCGGAGCAGAAAGAGCCATACCCCGTGTTCTGAAAATACTTCGTTCGCAAGACACAGCATTCGAAACTTATGGGCTGAAAACGTGTCGTTGGCGCTTCTTATCGATCAGAGCAGAATGATCTATACCCCGTGCCCTGAAAGTGCTTCGTTCACGAGATACAGTATTCAAAACACTAGAAACTTGCCGTTTGGGCCTCCCACCGATACACAACGTCGCACAGTTTTTACAGAGCAGAATGATCTATACCCCGTGCCCTGAAAGTGCTTCGTTCACGAGATACAGCATTCGTGATTTTATTGGCTGAAAACCTGGCAATGTTGTCTCCCACCGATCGGAGCAGAAAGAGCCATACCCCGTGTTCTGAAAATACTTCGTTCGCAAGACACAGCATTCGAAACTTATGGGCTGAAAACGTGTCGTTGGCGCTTCTTATCGATCAGAGCAGAATGATCTATACCCCGTGCCCTGAAAGTGCTTCGTTCACGAGATACAGTATTCAAAACACTAGAAACTTGCCGTTTGGGCCTCCCACCGATACACAACGTCGCACAGTTTTTACAGAGCAGAATGATCTATACCCCGTGCCCTGAAAGTGCTTCGTTCACGAGATACAGCATTCGTGATTTTATTGGCTGAAAACCTGGCAATGTTGTCTCCCACCGATCGGAGCAGAAAGAGCCATACCCCGTGTTCTGAAAATACTTCGTTCGCAAGACACAGCATCCGAAACTTATGGGCTGAAAACGTGTCGTTGGCGCTTCTTATCGATCAGAGCAGAATGATCTATACCCCGTGCCCTGAAAGTGCTTCGTTCACGAGATACAGTATTCAAAACACTAGAAACTTGCCGTTTGGGCCTCCCACCGATACACAACGTCGCACAGTTTTACAGAGCAGAATGATCTATACCCCGTGCCCTGAAAGTGCTTCGTTCACGAGATACAGCATTCGTGATTTTATTGGCTGAAAACCTGGCAATGTAGTCTCCCACCGATCGGAGCAGAAAGAGCCATACCCCGTGTTCTGAAAATACTTCATTCGCAAGACACAGCATTCGAAACTTATGGGCTGAAAACGTGTCGTTGGCGCTTCTTATCGATCAGAGCAGAATGATCTATACCCCGTGCCCTGAAAGTACTTCGTTCACGAGATACAGTATTTGAAACACTAGAAACTTGCCGTTTGGGCCTCCCACCGATACACAACGTCGCACAGTTTTACAGAGCAGAATGATCTATACCCCGTGCCCTGAAAGTGCTTCGTTCACGAGATACAGTATTCAAAACACTAGAAACTTGCCGTTTGGGCCTCCCACCGATACACAACGTCGCACAGTTTTTACAGAGCAGAATGATCTATACCCCGTGCCCTGAAAGTGCTTCGTTCACGAGATACAGTATTCAAAACACTAGAAACTTGCCGTTTGGGCCTCCCACCGATACACAACGTCGCACAGTTTCTACAGAGCAGAATGATCTATACCCCGTGCCCTGAAAGTGCTTCGTTCACGAGATACAGCATTCGTGATTTTATTGGCTGAAAACCTGGCAATGTTGTCTCCCACCGATCGGAGCAGAAAGAGCCATACCCCGTGTTCTGAAAATACTTCGTTCGCAAGACACAGCATCGAAACTTATGGGCTGAAAACGTGTCGTTGGCGCTTCTTATCGATCAGAGCAGAATGATCTATACCCCGTGCCCTGAAAGTGCTTCGTTCACGAGATACAGTATTCAAAACACTAGAAACTTGCCGTTTGGGCCTCCCACCGATACACAACGTCGCACAGTTTTTACAGAGCAGAATGATCTATACCCCGTGCCCTGAAAGTGCTTCGTTCACGAGATACAGCATTCGTGATTTTATTGGCTGAAAACCTGGCAATGTTGTCTCCCACCGATCGGAGCAGAAAGAGCCATACCCCGTGTTCTGAAAATACTTCGTTCGCAAGACACAGCATTCGAAACTTATGGGCTGAAAACGTGTCGTTGGCGCTTCTTATCGATCAGAGCAGAATGATCTATACCCCGTGCCCTGAAAGTGCTTCGTTCACGAGATACAGTATTCAAAACACTAGAAACTTGCCGTTTGGGCCTCCCACCGATACACAACGTCGCACAGTTTTTACAGAGCAGAATGATCTATACCCCGTGCCCTGAAAGTGCTTCGTTCACGAGATACAGCATTCGTGATTTTATTGGCTGAAAACCTGGCAATGTTGTCTCCCACCGATCGGAGCAGAAAGAGCCATACCCCGTGTTCTGAAAATACTTCGTTCGCAAGACACAGCATCCGAAACTTATGGGCTGAAAACGTGTCGTTGGCGCTTCTTATCGATCAGAGCAGAATGATCTATACCCCGTGCCCTGAAAGTGCTTCGTTCACGAGATACAGTATTTGAAACACTAGAAACTTGCCGTTTGGGCCTCCCACCGATACACAACGTCGCACAGTTTTACAGAGCAGAATGATCTATACCCCGTGCCCTGAAAGTGCTTCGTTCACGAGATACAGCATTCGTGATTTTATTGGCTGAAAACCTGGCAATGTTGTCTCCCACCGATCGGAGCAGAAAGAGCCATACCCCGTGTTCTGAAAATACTTCGTTCGCAAGACACAGCATCCGAAACTTATGGGCTGAAAACGTGTCGTTGGCGCTTCTTATCGATCAGAGCAGAATGATCTATACCCCGTGCCCTGAAAGTACTTCGTTCACGAGATACAGTATTTGAAACACTAGAAACTTGCCGTTTGGGCCTCCCACCGATACACAACGTCGCACAGTTTTACAGAGCAGAATGATCTATACCCCGTGCCCTGAAAGTGCTTCGTTCACGAGATACAGTATTTGAAACACTAGAAACTTGCCGTTTGGGCCTCCCACCGATACACAACGTCGCACAGTTTCTACAGAGCAGAATGATCTATACCCCGTGCCCTGAAAGTGCTTCGTTCACGAGATACAGCATTCGTGATTTTATTGGCTGAAAACCTGGCAATGTTGTCTCCCACCGATCGGAGCAGAAAGAGCCATACCCCGTGTTCTGAAAATACTTCGTTCGCAAGACACAGCATCGAAACTTATGGGCTGAAAACGTGTCGTTGGCGCTTCTTATCGATCAGAGCAGAATGATCTATACCCCGTGCCCTGAAAGTGCTTCGTTCACGAGATACAGTATTCAAAACACTAGAAACTTGCCGTTTGGGCCTCCCACCGATACACAACGTCGCACAGTTTCTACAGAGCAGAATGATCTATACCCCGTGCCCTGAAAGTGCTTCGTTCACGAGATACAGCATTCGTGATTTTATTGGCTGAAAACCTGGCAATGTTGTCTCCCACCGATCGGAGCAGAAAGAGCCATACCCCGTGTTCTGAAAATACTTCGTTCGCAAGACACAGCATTCGAAACTTATGGGCTGAAAACGTGTCGTTGGCGCTTCTTATCGATCAGAGCAGAATGATCTATACCCCGTGCCCTGAAAGTGCTTCGTTCACGAGATACAGTATTCAAAACACTAGAAACTTGCCGTTTGGGCCTCCCACCGATACACAACGTCGCACAGTTTCTACAGAGCAGAATGATCTATACCCCGTGCCCTGAAAGTGCTTCGTTCACGAGATACAGCATTCGTGATTTTATTGGCTGAAAACCTGGCAATGTTGTCTCCCACCGATCGGAGCAGAAAGAGCCATACCCCGTGTTCTGAAAATACTTCGTTCGCAAGACACAGCATTCGAAACTTATGGGCTGAAAACGTGTCGTTGGCGCTTCTTATCGATCAGAGCAGAATGATCTATACCCCGTGCCCTGAAAGTGCTTCGTTCACGAGATACAGTATTCAAAACACTAGAAACTTGCCGTTTGGGCCTCCCACCGATACACAACGTCGCACAGTTTTTACAGAGCAGAATGATCTATACCCCGTGCCCTGAAAGTGCTTCGTTCACGAGATACAGCATTCGTGATTTTATTGGCTGAAAACCTGGCAATGTTGTCTCCCACCGATCGGAGCAGAAAGAGCCATACCCCGTGTTCTGAAAATACTTCGTTCGCAAGACACAGCATTCGAAACTTATGGGCTGAAAACGTGTCGTTGGCGCTCTTATCGATCAGAGCAGAATGATCTATACCCCGTGCCCTGAAAGTACTTCGTTCACGAGATACAGTATTTGAAACACTAGAAACTTGCCGTTTGGGCCTCCCACCGATACACAACGTCGCACAGTTTTTACAGAGCAGAATGATCTATACCCCGTGCCCTGAAAGTGCTTCGTTCACGAGATACAGTATTCAAAACACTAGAAACTTGCCGTTTGGGCCTCCCACCGATACACAACGTCGCACAGTTTCTACAGAGCAGAATGATCTATACCCCGTGCCCTGAAAGTGCTTCGTTCACGAGATACAGCATTCGTGATTTTATTGGCTGAAAACCTGGCAATGTTGTCTCCCACCGATCGGAGCAGAAAGAGCCATACCCCGTGTTCTGAAAATACTTCGTTCGCAAGACACAGCATTCGAAACTTATGGGCTGAAAACGTGTCGTTGGCGCTTCTTATCGATCAGAGCAGAATGATCTATACCCCGTGCCCTGAAAGTGCTTCGTTCACGAGATACAGTATTCAAAACACTAGAAACTTGCCGTTTGGGCCTCCCACCGATACACAACGTCGCACAGTTTTTACAGAGCAGAATGATCTATACCCCGTGCCCTGAAAGTGCTTCGTTCACGAGATACAGCATTCGTGATTTTATTGGCTGAAAACCTGGCAATGTTGTCTCCCACCGATCGGAGCAGAAAGAGCCATACCCCGTGTTCTGAAAATACTTCGTTCGCAAGACACAGCATCCGAAACTTATGGGCTGAAAACGTGTCGTTGGCGCTTCTTATCGATCAGAGCAGAATGATCTATACCCCGTGCCCTGAAAGTGCTTCGTTCACGAGATACAGTATTCAAAACACTAGAAACTTGCCGTTTGGGCCTCCCACCGATACACAACGTCGCACAGTTTTACAGAGCAGAATGATCTATACCCCGTGCCCTGAAAGTGCTTCGTTCACGAGATACAGCATTCGTGATTTTATTGGCTGAAAACCTGGCAATGTTGTCTCCCACCGATCGGAGCAGAAAGAGCCATACCCCGTGTTCTGAAAATACTTCGTTCGCAAGACACAGCATTCGAAACTTATGGGCTGAAAACGTGTCGTTGGCGCTTCTTATCGATCAGAGCAGAATGGTCTATACCCCGTGCCCTGAAAGTACTTCGTTCACGAGATACAGTATTTGAAACACTAGAAACTTGCCGTTTGGGCCTCCCACAGATACACAACGTCGCACAGTTTTTACAGAGCAGAATGATCTATACCCCGTGCCCTGAAAGTACTTCGTTCACGAGATACAGTATTTGAAACACTAGAAACTTGCCGTTTGGGCCTCCCACCGATACACAACGTCGCACAGTTTCTACAGAGCAGAATGATCTATACCCCGTGCCCTGAAAGTGCTTCGTTCACGAGATACAGCATTCGTGATTTTATTGGCTGAAAACCTGGCAATGTTGTCTCCCACCGATCGGAGCAGAAAGAGCCATACCCCGTGTTCTGAAAATACTTCGTTCGCAAGACACAGCATTCGAAACTTATGGGCTGAAAACGTGTCGTTGGCGCTTCTTATCGATCAGAGCAGAATGATCTATACCCCGTGCCCTGAAAGTGCTTCGTTCACGAGATACAGTATTCAAAACACTAGAAACTTGCCGTTTGGGCCTCCCACCGATACACAACGTCGCACAGTTTCTACAGAGCAGAATGATCTATACCCCGTGCCCTGAAAGTGCTTCGTTCACGAGATACAGCATTCGTGATTTTATTGGCTGAAAACCTGGCAATGTTGTCTCCCACCGATCGGAGCAGAAAGAGCCATACCCCGTGTTCTGAAAATACTTCGTTCGCAAGACACAGCATTCGAAACTTATGGGCTGAAAACGTGTCGTTGGCGCTTCTTATCGATCAGAGCAGAATGATCTATACCCCGTGCCCTGAAAGTGCTTCATTCACGAGATACAGTATTCAAAACACTAGAAACTTGCCGTTTGGGCCTCCCACCGATACACAACGTCGCACAGTTTTTACAGAGCAGAATGATCTATACCCCGTGCCCTGAAAGTGCTTCGTTCACGAGATACAGCATTCGTGATTTTATTGGCTGAAAACCTGGCAATGTTGTCTCCCACCGATCGGAGCAGAAAGAGCCATACCCCGTGTTCTGAAAATACTTCGTTCGCAAGACACAGCATCCGAAACTTATGGGCTGAAAACGTGTCGTTGGCGCTTCTTATCGATCAGAGCAGAATGATCTATACCCCGTGCCCTGAAAGTGCTTCGTTCACGAGATACAGTATTTGAAAACACTAGAAACTTGCCGTTTGGGCCTCCCACCGATACACAACGTCGCACAGTTTTACAGAGCAGAATGATCTATACCCCGTGCCCTGAAAGTGCTTCGTTCACGAGATACAGCATTCGTGATTTTATTGGCTGAAAACCTGGCAATGTTGTCTCCCACCGATCGGAGCAGAAAGAGCCATACCCCGTGTTCTGAAAATACTTCGTTCGCAAGACACAGCATCCGAAACTTATGGGCTGAAAACGTGTCGTTGGCGCTTCTTATCGATCAGAGCAGAATGGTCTATACCCCGTGCCCTGAAAGTGCTTCGTTCACGAGATACAGTATTTGAAACACTAGAAACTTGCCGTTTGGGCCTCCCACCGATACACAACGTCGCACAGTTTTTACAGAGCAGAATGATCTATACCCCGTGCCCTGAAAGTGCTTCGTTCACGAGATACAGTATTTGAAACACTAGAAACTTGCCGTTTGGGCCTCCCACCGATACACAACGTCGCACAGTTTCTACAGAGCAGAATGATCTATACCCCGTGCCCTGAAAGTGCTTCGTTCACGAGATACAGCATTCGTGATTTTATTGGCTGAAAACCTGGCAATGTTGTCTCCCACCGATCGGAGCAGAAAGAGCCATACCCCGTGAAAATACTTCGTTCGCAAGACACAGCATTCGAAACTTATGGGCTGAAAACGTGTCGTTGGCGCTTCTTATCGATCTGAGCAGAATGGTCTGCCGTGGGCCTCCACCGATACACAACGTCGCACAGTTTCTACAGAGCAGAATGATCTATACCCCGTGCCCTGAAAGTGCTTCGTTCACGAGATACAGCATTCGTGATTTTATTGGCTGAAAACCTGGCAATGTTGTCTCCCACCGATCGGAGCAGAAAGAGCCATACCCCGTGTTCTGAAAATACTTCGTTCGCAAGACACAGCATTCGAAACTTATGGGCTGAAAACGTGTCGTTGGCGCTTCTTATCGATCTGAGCAGAATGGTCTATACCCCGTGCCCTGAAAGTACTTCGTTCACGAGATACAGTATTTGAAACACTAGAAACTTGCCGTTTGGGCCTCCCACCGATACACAACGTCGCACAGTTTTTACAGAGCAGAATGATCTATACCCCGTGCCCTGAAAGTGCTTCGTTCACGAGATACAGCATTCGTGATTTTATTGGCTGAAAACCTGGCAATGTTGTCTCCCACCGATCGGAGCAGAAAGAGCCATACCCCGTGTTCTGAAAATACTTCGTTCGCAAGACACAGCATCCGAAACTTATGGGCTGAAAACGTGTCGTTGGCGCTTCTTATCGATCAGAGCAGAATGATCTATACCCCGTGCCCTGAAAGTGCTTCGTTCACGAGATACAGTATTTGAAACACTAGAAACTTGCCGTTTGGGCCTCCCACCGATACACAACGTCGCACAGTTTTTACAGAGCAGAATGATCTATACCCCGTGCCCTGAAAGTGCTTCGTTCACGAGATACAGCATTCGTGATTTTATTGGCTGAAAACCTGGCAATGTTGTCTCCCACCGATCGGAGCAGAAAGAGCCATACCCGTGTTCTGAAAATACTTCGTTCGCAAGACACAGCATTCGAAACTTATGGGCTGAAAACGTGTCGTTGGCGCTTCTTATCGATCAGAGCAGAATGATCTATACCCCGTGCCCTGAAAGTGCTTCGTTCACGAGATACAGTATTCAAAACACTAGAAACTTGCCGTTTGGGCCTCCCACCGATACACAACGTCGCACAGTTTCTACAGAGCAGAATGATCTATACCCCGTGCCCTGAAAGTGCTTCGTTCACGAGATACAGCATTCGTGATTTTATTGGCTGAAAACCTGGCAATGTTGTCTCCCACCGATCGGAGCAGAAAGAGCCATACCCGTGTTCTGAAAATACTTCGTTCGCAAGACACAGCATTCGAAACTTATGGGCTGAAAACGTGTCGTTGGCGCTTCTTATCGATCTGAGCAGAATGATCTATACCCCGTGCCCTGAAAGTGCTTCGTTCACGAGATACAGTATTTGAAACACTAGAAACTTGCCGTTTGGGCCTCCCACAGATACACAACGTCGCACAGTTTTTACAGAGCAGAATGATCTATACCCCGTGCCCTGAAAGTGCTTCGTTCACGAGATACAGTATTTGAAACACTAGAAACTTGCCGTTTGGGCCTCCCACCGATACACAACGTCGCACAGTTTCTACAGAGCAGAATGATCTATACCCCGTGCCCTGAAAGTGCTTCGTTCACGAGATACAGCATTCGTGATTTTATTGGCTGAAAACCTGGCAATGTTGTCTCCCACCGATCGGAGCAGAAAGAGCCATACCCCGTGTTCTGAAAATACTTCGTTCGCAAGACACAGCATTCGAAACTTATGGGCTGAAAACGTGTCGTTGGCGCTTCTTATCGATCAGAGCAGAATGATCTATACCCCGTGCCCTGAAAGTGCTTCGTTCACGAGATACAGTATTTGAAACACTAGAAACTTGCCGTTTGGGCCTCCCACCGATACACAACGTCGCACAGTTTTTACAGAGCAGAATGATCTATACCCCGTGCCCTGAAAGTGCTTCGTTCACGAGATACAGTATTCAAAACACTAGAAACTTGCCGTTTGGGCCTCCCACCGATACACAACGTCGCACAGTTTCTACAGAGCAGAATGATCTATACCCCGTGCCCTGAAAGTGCTTCGTTCACGAGATACAGCATTCGTGATTTTATTGGCTGAAAACCTGGCAATGTTGTCTCCCACCGATCAGAGCAGAATGAGCCATACCCCGTGTTCTGAAAATACTTCGTTCACAAGATACAGCATTCGAAACTTATGGGCTGAAACTTGCCGTTTGGGCCTCCCACCGATACACAACGTCGCACAGTTTCTACAGAGCAGAATGATCTATACCCCGTGCCCTGAAAGTGCTTCGTTCACGAGATACAGCATTCGTGATTTTATTGGCTGAAAACCTGGCAATGTTGTCTCCCACCGATCGGAGCAGAAAGAGCCATACCCCGTGTTCTGAAAATACTTCGTTCGCAAGACACAGCATTCGAAACTTATGGGCTGAAAACGTGTCGTTGGCGCTTCTTATCGATCAGAGCAGAATGATCTATACCCCGTGCCCTGAAAGTGCTTCGTTCACGAGATACAGTATTCAAAACACTAGAAACTTGCCGTTTGGGCCTCCCACCGATACACAACGTCGCACAGTTTCTACAGAGCAGAATGATCTATACCCCGTGCCCTGAAAGTGCTTCGTTCACGAGATACAGCATTCGTGATTTTATTGGCTGAAAACCTGGCAATGTTGTCTCCCACCGATCGGAGCAGAAAGAGCCATACCCCGTGTTCTGAAAATACTTCGTTCGCAAGACACAGCATTCGAAACTTATGGGCTGACAACTTGCCGTTTGGGCCTCCCACCGATACACAACGTCGCACAGTTTCTACAGAGCAGAATGATCTATACCCCGTGCCCTGAAAGTGCTTCGTTCACGAGATACAGCATTCGTGATTTTATTGGCTGAAAACCTGGCAATGTTGTCTCCCACCGATCGGAGCAGAAAGAGCCATACCCCGTGTTCTGAAAATACTTCGTTCGCAAGACACAGCATCCGAAACTTATGGGCTGAAAACGTGTCGTTGGCGCTTCTTATCGATCAGAGCAGAATGGTCTATACCCCGTGCCCTGAAAGTACTTCGTTCACGAGATACAGTATTTGAAACACTAGAAACTTGCCGTTTGGGCCTCCCACCGATACACAACGTCGCACAGTTTTTACAGAGCAGAATGATCTATACCCCGTGCCCTGAAAGTGCTTCGTTCACGAGATACAGTATTCAAAACACTAGAAACTTGCCGTTTGGGCCTCCCACCGATACACAACGTCGCACAGTTTCTACAGAGCAGAATGATCTATACCCCGTGCCCTGAAAGTGCTTCGTTCACGAGATACAGCATTCGTGATTTTATTGGCTGAAAACCTGGCAATGTTGTCTCCCACCGATCAGAGCAGAATGAGCCATACCCCGTGTTCTGAAAATACTTCGTTCACAAGATACAGCATTCGAAACACTGAAACTTGCCGTTTGGGCCTCCCACCGATACACAACGTCGCACAGTTTCTACAGAGCAGAATGATCTATACCCCGTGCCCTGAAAGTGCTTCGTTCACGAGATACAGCATTCGTGATTTTATTGGCTGAAAACCTGGCAATGTTGTCTCCCACCGATCGGAGCAGAAAGAGCCATACCCCGTGTTCTGAAAATACTTCGTTCGCAAGACACAGCATTCGAAACTTATGGGCTGAAAACGTGTCGTTGGCGCTTCTTATCGATCAGAGCAGAATGATCTATACCCCGTGCCCTGAAAGTGCTTCGTTCACGAGATACAGTATTCAAAACACTAGAAACTTGCCGTTTGGGCCTCCCACCGATACACAACGTCGCACAGTTTCTACAGAGCAGAATGATCTATACCCCGTGCCCTGAAAGTGCTTCGTTCACGAGATACAGCATTCGTGATTTTATTGGCTGAAAACCTGGCAATGTTGTCTCCCACCGATGGGAGCAGAAAGAGCCATACCCCGTGTTCTGAAAATACTTCGTTCGCAAGACACAGCATTCGAAACTTATGGGCTGAAAACTTGCCGTTTGGGCCTCCCACCGATACACAACGTCGCACAGTTTCTACAGAGCAGAATGATCTAAACCCCGTGCCCTGAAAGTGCTTCGTTCACGAGATACAGCATTCGTGATTTTATTGGCTGAAAACCTGGCAATGTTGTCTCCCACCGATCGGAGCAGAAAGAGCCATACCCCGTGTTCTGAAAATACTTCGTTCGCAAGACACAGCATTCGAAACTTATGGGCTGAAAACGTGTCGTTGGCGCTTCTTATCGATCAGAGCAGAATGATCTATACCCCGTGCCCTGAAAGTGCTTCGTTCACGAGATACAGTATTCAAAACACTAGAAACTTGCCGTTTGGGCCTCCCACCGATACACAACGTCGCACAGTTTCTACAGAGCAGAATGATCTATACCCCGTGCCCTGAAAGTGCTTCGTTCACGAGATACAGCATTCGTGATTTTATTGGCTGAAAACCTGGCAATGTTGTCTCCACCGATCGGAGCAGAAAGAGCCATACCCCGTGTTCTGAAAATACTTCGTTCACAAGACACAGCATTCGAAACTTATGGGCTGAAAACTTGCCGTTTGGGCCTCCCACCGATACACAACGTCGCACAGTTTCTACAGAGCAGAATGATCTATACCCCGTGCCCTGAAAGTGCTTCGTTCACGAGATACAGCATTCGTGATTTTATTGGCTGAAAACCTGGCAATGTTGTCTCCCACCGATCGGAGCAGAATGAGCCATACCCCGTGTTCTGAAAATACTTCGTTCGCAAGACACAGCATCCGAAACTTATGGGCTGAAAACGTGTCGTTGGCGCTTCTTATCGATCAGAGCAGAATGGTCTATACCCCGTGCCCTGAAAGTACTTCGTTCACGAGATACAGTATTCAAAACACTAGAAACTTGCCGTTTGGGCCTCCCACCGATACACAACGTCGCACAGTTTCTACAGAGCAGAATGATCTATACCCCGTGCCCTGAAAGTGCTTCGTTCACGAGATACAGCATTCGTGATTTTATTGGCTGAAAACCTGGCAATGTTGTCTCCCACCGATCGGAGCAGAAAGAGCCATACCCCGTGTTCTGAAAATACTTCGTTCGCAAGACACAGCATTCGAAACTTATGGGCTGAAAACGTGTCGTTGGCGCTTCTTATCGATCAGAGCAGAATGATCTATACCCCGTGCCCTGAAAGTGCTTCGTTCACGAGATACAGTATTCAAAACACTAGAAACTTGCCGTTTGGGCCTCCCACCGATACACAACGTCGCACAGTTTCTACAGAGCAGAATGATCTATACCCCGTGCCCTGAAAGTGCTTCGTTCACGAGATACAGCATTCGTGATTTTATTGGCTGAAAACCTGGCAATGTTGTCTCCCACCGATCGGAGCAGAAAGAGCCATACCCGTGTTCTGAAAATACTTCGTTCGCAAGACACAGCATTCGAAACTTATGGGCTGAAACTTGCCGTTTGGGCCTCCCACCGATACACAACGTCGCACAGTTTCTACAGAGCAGAATGATCTATACCCCGTGCCCTGAAAGTGCTTCGTTCACGAGATACAGCATTCGTGATTTTATTGGCTGAAAACCTGGCAATGTTGTCTCCCACCGATCGGAGCAGAAAGAGCCATACCCCGTGTTCTGAAAATACTTCGTTCGCAAGACACAGCATTCGAAACTTATGGGCTGAAAACGTGTCGTTGGCGCTTCTTATCGATCAGAGCAGAATGATCTATACCCCGTGCCCTGAAAGTGCTTCGTTCACGAGATACAGTATTCAAAACACTAGAAACTTGCCGTTTGGGCCTCCCACCGATACACAACGTCGCACAGTTTCTACAGAGCAGAATGATCTATACCCCGTGCCCTGAAAGTGCTTCGTTCACGAGATACAGTATTCAAAACACTAGAAACTTGCCGTTTGGGCCTCCCACCGATACACAACGTCGCACAGTTTCTACAGAGCAGAATGATCTATACCCCGTGCCCTGAAAGTGCTTCGTTCACGAGATACAGCATTCGTGATTTTATTGGCTGAAAACCTGGCAATGTTGTCTCCCACCGATCAGAGCAGAATGAGCCATACCCCGTGTTCTGAAAATACTTCGTTCGCAAGATACAGCATTCGAAACATGGGCTGAAACTTGCCGTTTGGGCCTCCCACCGATACACAACGTCGCACAGTTTCTACAGAGCAGAATGATCTATACCCCGTGCCCTGAAAGTGCTTCGTTCACGAGATACAGCATTCGTGATTTTATTGGCTGAAAACCTGGCAATGTTGTCTCCCACCGATCGGAGCAGAAAGAGCCATACCCCGTGTTCTGAAAATACTTCGTTCGCAAGACACAGCATTCGAAACTTATGGGCTGAAAACGTGTCGTTGGCGCTTCTTATCGATCAGAGCAGAATGATCTATACCCCGTGCCCTGAAAGTGCTTCGTTCACGAGATACAGTATTCAAAACACTAGAAACTTGCCGTTTGGGCCTCCCACCGATACACAACGTCGCACAGTTTCTACAGAGCAGAATGATCTATACCCCGTGCCCTGAAAGTGCTTCGTTCACGAGATACAGCATTCGTGATTTTATTGGCTGAAAACCTGGCAATGTTGTCTCCCACCGATCGGAGCAGAAAGAGCCATACCCGTGTTCTGAAAATACTTCGTTCGCAAGACACAGCATTCGAAACTTATGGGCTGAAACTTGCCGTTTGGGCCTCCCACCGATACACAACGTCGCACAGTTTCTACAGAGCAGAATGATCTATACCCCGTGCCCTGAAAGTGCTTCGTTCACGAGATACAGCATTCGTGATTTTATTGGCTGAAAACCTGGCAATGTTGTCTCCCACCGATCGGAGCAGAAAGAGCCATACCCCGTGTTCTGAAAATACTTCGTTCGCAAGACACAGCATTCGAAACTTATGGGCTGAAAACGTGTCGTTGGCGCTTCTTATCGATCAGAGCAGAATGATCTATACCCCGTGCCCTGAAAGTGCTTCGTTCACGAGATACAGTATTCAAAACACTAGAAACTTGCCGTTTGGGCCTCCCACCGATACACAACGTCGCACAGTTTCTACAGAGCAGAATGATCTATACCCCGTGCCCTGAAAGTGCTTCGTTCACGAGATACAGCATTCGTGATTTTATTGGCTGAAAACCTGGCAATGTTGTCTCCCACCGATCGGAGCAGAAAGAGCCATACCCCGTGTTCTGAAAATACTTCGTTCGCAAGACACAGCATTCGAAACTTATGGGCTGACAACTTGCCGTTTGGGCCTCCCACTGATACACAACTTCGCGCAGTTTCTACAGAGCAGAATGATCTATACCCCGTGCCCTGAAAGTGCTTCGTTCACGAGATACAGCATTCGTGATTTTATTGGCTGAAAACCTGGCAATGTTGTCTCCCACCGATCGGAGCAGAAAGAGCCATACCCCGTGTTCTGAAAATACTTCGTTCGCAAGACACAGCATTCGAAACTTATGGGCTGAAAACGTGTCGTTGGCGCTTCTTATCGATCAGAGCAGAATGATCTATACCCCGTGCCCTGAAAGTGCTTCGTTCACGAGATACAGTATTCAAAACACTAGAAACTTGCCGTTTGGGCCTCCCACCGATACACAACGTCGCACAGTTTCTACAGAGCAGAATGATCTATACCCCGTGCCCTGAAAGTGCTTCGTTCACGAGATACAGTATTCAAAACACTAGAAACTTGCCGTTTGGGCCTCCCACCGATACACAACGTCGCACAGTTTCTACAGAGCAGAATGATCTATACCCCGTGCCCTGAAAGTGCTTCGTTCACGAGATACAGCATTCGAAACTTTATTGGCTGAAAACCTGGCAATGTTGTCTCCCACCGATCAGAGCAGAATGATCTATACCCCGTGCCCTGAAAGTGCTTCGTTCACGAGATACAGTATTCAAAACACTGAAACTTGCCGTTTGGGCCTCCCACCGATACACAACGTCGCACAGTTTCTACAGAGCAGAATGATCTATACCCCGTGCCCTGAAAGTGCTTCGTTCACGAGATACAGCATTCGTGATTTTATTGGCTGAAAACCTGGCAATGTTGTCTCCCACCGATCGGAGCAGAAAGAGCCATACCCCGTGTTCTGAAAATACTTCGTTCGCAAGACACAGCATTCGAAACTTATGGGCTGAAAACGTGTCGTTGGCGCTTCTTATCGATCAGAGCAGAATGATCTATACCCCGTGCCCTGAAAGTGCTTCGTTCACGAGATACAGTATTCAAAACACTAGAAACTTGCCGTTTGGGCCTCCCACCGATACACAACGTCGCACAGTTTCTACAGAGCAGAATGATCTATACCCCGTGCCCTGAAAGTGCTTCGTTCACGAGATACAGTATTCAAAACACTAGAAACTTGCCGTTTGGGCCTCCCACCGATACACAACGTCGCACAGTTTCTACAGAGCAGAATGATCTATACCCCGTGCCCTGAAAGTGCTTCGTTCACGAGATACAGCATTCGTGATTTTATTGGCTGAAAACCTGGCAATGTTGTCTCCCACCGATCAGAGCAGAATGATCTATACCCCGTGCCCTGAAAGTGCTTCGTTCACGAGATACAGTATTCAAAACACTAGAAACTTGCCGTTTGGGCCTCCCACCGATACACAACGTCGCACAGTTTCTACAGAGCAGAATGATCTATACCCCGTGCCCTGAAAGTGCTTCGTTCACGAGATACAGCATTCGTGATTTTATTGGCTGAAAACCTGGCAATGTTGTCTCCCACCGATCGGAGCAGAAAGAGCCATACCCCGTGTTCTGAAAATACTTCGTTCGCAAGACACAGCATTCGAAACTTATGGGCTGAAAACGTGTCGTTGGCGCTTCTTATCGATCAGAGCAGAATGATCTATACCCCGTGCCCTGAAAGTGCTTCGTTCACGAGATACAGTATTCAAAACACTAGAAACTTGCCGTTTGGGCCTCCCACCGATACACAACGTCGCACAGTTTCTACAGAGCAGAATGATCTATACCCCGTGCCCTGAAAGTGCTTCGTTCACGAGATACAGCATTCGTGATTTTATTGGCTGAAAACCTGGCAATGTTGTCTCCCACCGATCGGAGCAGAAAGAGCCATACCCCGTGTTCTGAAAATACTTCGTTCGCAAGACACAGCATTCGAAACTTATGGGCTGACAACTTGCCGTTTGGGCCTCCCACCGATACACAACGTCGCACAGTTTCTACAGAGCAGAATGATCTATACCCCGTGCCCTGAAAGTGCTTCGTTCACGAGATACAGCATTCGTGATTTTATTGGCTGAAAACCTGGCAATGTTGTCTCCCACCGATCGGAGCAGAAAGAGCCATACCCCGTGTTCTGAAAATACTTCGTTCGCAAGACACAGCATTCGAAACTTATGGGCTGAAAACGTGTCGTTGGCGCTTCTTATCGATCAGAGCAGAATGATCTATACCCCGTGCCCTGAAAGTGCTTCGTTCACGAGATACAGTATTCAAAACACTAGAAACTTGCCGTTTGGGCCTCCCACCGATACACAACGTCGCACAGTTTCTACAGAGCAGAATGATCTATACCCCGTGCCCTGAAAGTGCTTCGTTCACGAGATACAGCATTCGTGATTTTATTGGCTGAAAACCTGGCAATGTTGTCTCCCACCGATCGGAGCAGAAAGAGCCATACCCCGTGTTCTGAAAATACTTCGTTCGCAAGACACAGCATTCGAAACTTATGGGCTGAAAACGTGTCGTTGGCGCTTCTTATCGATCAGAGCAGAATGATCTATACCCCGTGCCCTGAAAGTGCTTCGTTCACGAGATACAGTATTCAAAACACTAGAAACTTGCCGTTTGGGCCTCCCACCGATACACAACGTCGCACAGTTTCTACAGAGCAGAATGATCTATACCCCGTGCCCTGAAAGTGCTTCGTTCACGAGATACAGCATTCGTGATTTTATTGGCTGAAAACCTGGCAATGTTGTCTCCCACCGATCGGAGCAGAAAGAGCCATACCCCGTGTTCTGAAAATACTTCGTTCGCAAGACACAGCATTCGAAACTTATGGGCTGACAACTTGCCGTTTGGGTCTCCCACTGATACACAACTTCGCGCAGTTTCTACAGAGCAGAATGATCTATACCCCGTGCCCTGAAAGTGCTTCGTTCACGAGATACAGCATTCGTGATTTTATTGGCTGAAAACCTGGCAATGTTGTCTCCCACCGATCGGAGCAGAAAGAGCCATACCCCGTGTTCTGAAAATACTTCGTTCGCAAGACACAGCATTCGAAACTTATGGGCTGAAAACGTGTCGTTGGCGCTTCTTATCGATCTGAGCAGAATGGTCTATACCCCGTGCCCTGAAAGTACTTCGTTCACGAGATACAGTATTTGAAACACTAGAAACTTGCCGTTTGGGCCTCCCACAGATACACAACGTCGCACAGTTTTTACAGAGCAGAATGATCTATACCCCGTGCCCTGAAAGTGCTTCGTTCACGAGATACAGTATTCAAAACACTAGAAACTTGCCGTTTGGGCCTCCCACCGATACACAACGTCGCACAGTTTCTACAGAGCAGAATGATCTATACCCCGTGCCCTGAAAGTGCTTCGTTCACGAGATACAGCATTCGTGATTTTATTGGCTGAAAACCTGGCAATGTTGTCTCCCACCGATCGGAGCAGAAAGAGCCATACCCCGTGTTCTGAAAATACTTCGTTCGCAAGACACAGCATTCGAAACTTATGGGCTGAAAACGTGTCGTTGGCGCTTCTTATCGATCAGAGCAGAATGATCTATACCCCGTGCCCTGAAAGTGCTTCGTTCACGAGATACAGTATTCAAAACACTAGAAACTTGCCGTTTGGGCCTCCCACCGATACACAACGTCGCACAGTTTTTACAGAGCAGAATGATCTATACCCCGTGCCCTGAAAGTACTTCGTTCACGAGATACAGTATTTGAAACACTAGAAACTTGCCGTTTGGGCCTCCCACCGATACACAACGTCGCACAGTTTCTACAGAGCAGAATGATCTATACCCCGTGCCCTGAAAGTGCTTCGTTCACGAGATACAGTATTCAAAACACTAGAAACTTGCCGTTTGGGCCTCCCACCGATACACAACGTCGCACAGTTTCTACAGAGCAGAATGATCTATACCCCGTGCCCTGAAAGTGCTTCGTTCACGAGATACAGCATTCGTGATTTTATTGGCTGAAAACCTGGCAATGTTGTCTCCCACCGATCGGAGCAGAAAGAGCCATACCCCGTGTTCTGAAAATACTTCGTTCGCAAGACACAGCATTCGAAACTTATGGGCTGACAACTTGCCGTTTGGGCCTCCCACCGATACACAACGTCGCACAGTTTCTACAGAGCAGAATGATCTAAACCCCGTGCCCTGAAAGTGCTTCGTTCACGAGATACAGCATTCGTGATTTTATTGGCTGAAAACCTGGCAATGTTGTCTCCCACCGATGGGAGCAGAAAGAGCCATACCCCGTGTTCTGAAAATACTTCGTTCGCAAGACACAGCATTCGAAACTTATGGGCTGACAACTTGCCGTTTGGGCCTCCCACCGATACACAACGTCGCACAGTTTCTACAGAGCAGAATGATCTATACCCCGTGCCCTGAAAGTGCTTCGTTCACGAGATACAGCATTCGTGATTTTATTGGCTGAAAACCTGGCAATGTTGTCTCCCACCGATCGGAGCAGAAAGAGCCATACCCCGTGTTCTGAAAATACTTCGTTCGCAAGACACAGCATTCGAAACTTATGGGCTGAAAACGTGTCGTTGGCGCTTCTTATCGATCAGAGCAGAATGATCTATACCCCGTGCCCTGAAAGTGCTTCGTTCACGAGATACAGTATTCAAAACACTAGAAACTTGCCGTTTGGGCCTCCCACCGATACACAACGTCGCACAGTTTCTACAGAGCAGAATGATCTATACCCCGTGCCCTGAAAGTGCTTCGTTCACGAGATACAGCATTCGTGATTTTATTGGCTGAAAACCTGGCAATGTTGTCTCCCACCGATGGGAGCAGAAAGAGCCATACCCCGTGTTCTGAAAATACTTCGTTCGCAAGACACAGCATTCGAAACTTATGGGCTGACAACTTGCCGTTTGGGCCTCCCACCGATACACAACGTCGCACAGTTTCTACAGAGCAGAATGATCTAAACCCCGTGCCCTGAAAGTGCTTCGTTCACGAGATACAGCATTCGTGATTTTATTGGCTGAAAACCTGGCAATGTTGTCTCCCACCGATGGGAGCAGAAAGAGCCATACCCCGTGTTCTGAAAATACTTCGTTCGCAAGACACAGCATTCGAAACTTATGGGCTGACAACTTGCCGTTTGGGCCTCCCACTGATACACAACTTCGCGCAGTTTGTACAGAGCAGAATGATCTATACCCCGTGCCCTGAAAGTGCTTCGTTCACGAGATACAGCATTCGTGATTTTATTGGCTGAAAACCTGGCAATGTTGTCTCCCACCGATCGGAGCAGAAAGAGCCATACCCCGTGTTCTGAAAATACTTCATTCGCAAGACACAGCATTCGAAACTTATGGGCTGAAAACGTGTCGTTGGCGCTTCTTATCGATCAGAGCAGAATGATCTATACCCCGTGCCCTGAAAGTGCTTCGTTCACGAGATACAGTATTTGAAACACTAGAAACTTGCCGTTTGGGCCTCCCACAGATACACAACGTCGCACAGTTTTTACAGAGCAGAATGATCTAAACCCCGTGCCCTGAAAGTGCTTCGTTCACGAGATACAGTATTCAAAACACTAGAAACTTGCCGTTTGGGCCTCCCACCGATACACAACGTCGCACAGTTTCTACAGAGCAGAATGATCTATACCCCGTGCCCTGAAAGTGCTTCGTTCACGAGATACAGCATTCGTGATTTTATTGGCTGAAAACCTGGCAATGTTGTCTCCCACCGATGGGAGCAGAAAGAGCCATACCCCGTGTTCTGAAAATACTTCGTTCGCAAGACACAGCATTCGAAACTTATGGGCTGACAACTTGCCGTTTGGGTCTCCCACTGATACACAACTTCGCGCAGTTTGTACAGAGCAGAATGATCTATACCCCGTGCCCTGAAAGTGCTTCGTTCACGAGATACAGTATTTGAAACACTAGAAACTTGCCGTTTGGGCCTCCCACAGATACACAACGTCGCACAGTTTTTACAGAGCAGAATGATCTATACCCCGTGCCCTGAAAGTGCTTCGTTCACGAGATACAGCATTCGTGATTTTATTGGCTGAAAACCTGGCAATGTTGTCTCCCACCGATGGGAGCAGAAAGAGCCATACCCCGTGTTCTGAAAATACTTCGTTCGCAAGACACAGCATTCGAAACTTATGGGCTGACAACTTGCCGTTGGCGCTGACGTGTTCTTGGTGATCGATATGAACTATGCGTTAGACTGCATCTGGGGGATGCCGTGGCCCGAACGATATCAGCCAGAGATCGACTGGCTGGCCCGATCGGTCCAACATCGAAGAAATTTCGACGTGAGCGAGGTGTCCACCCATCTGCTGGTCGCTCCGTCGGATTGGCCACACGTCCAAGTCGTGGATCGATTCGCCACGAAATACGCCCTGCACAGTGAGAGCGATGACCCTCTATGTATGGCATGTGCCGTGTTGCTTGAAGGGGAAGGGAATGAAGACGATGTATCCTCGCGACGCCGTCGAGCGAAGGCGACTCCCGCAGAACAATGAGGTGATCGAGCGAAGGCGACTCCTGCATGACAACGAGGCGGTTGAGGGAATGCGACTCCTGCATGACGATGACGCGGTGGAACAGGAGCTATTCTCACGCGAGACCGGCGCGGTTGAGACTGGCCTCCCGCGCCTAGAGGATGGTGATTCATCGTCTAGTGACAGCGACACGTCGGGTTCGAGTAGCGGCTCGAAGCGAAAGCAGAAATCGAAGCGCAGGCGCCTGTAGCCGCGTCGCACCAGGAACAACGAAGTTCTCGTGGTAGAGTCTATCTGTGCGCTTGAGTACATCGAAGGCGTGCCACATGGGAGCCGAACCATCGAAGTCGCAAGTCCACCTCGCGACGCGGCTGCGATAACGAGACGTCCAGGATAATCTTGGAAGAATTTCCTGCGCGACCTCAATGCTGGCGACATCGAACAGGTGTGCCTGATCACCGACGCTGAGTCGGTGTCACACGACCCCAACGCTGTCAGCGAGGACAACGCGTCACTTCGCCCTGCGGGCGCCAATCCGAAACCGACACACGAAGAGCGCTTCGCGACTCAATCGTGGGAGGCAGTCCGCGAGGCTGGCAATCCGGTATACGACACAGCTCGTGAGCACGCGGACGTCTTTCTGGACAGGATTCCCGCGGAGTTGCCGGCCGAACGTGGCGTACGACACGAGATTGATCTCACGCCCGGAACAAAGTACTGCGTGACGCGGCAGTAGCCACTGCCGCGAGATCAAGTCAAGACCATCGATGCGTTCTTCGAGGGGCGACACAAAGCTGGTCACGTGCGCGCGAACGTCTCGCCGCATTCGAGTCCGAGCATCTGTGCGAAGAAGGCCACCGGTGTATGGCGCACCATTCACGCCTTTAACAAGCTGAACGACGCCGCTTTCCAAGTACAGACGCCGATTCCTCGCAAGGATATGGTTCTGAACACCATGTCGGTCAGCGTGGTCTTCAGTGCGATCAATCTGACAGACGGCTTCTATCAGATCCTCCTGCGAGAGTGTGATATACCTCTCACGGCGGTCAGCACTCCGTGTGGCATGCTCTAGGAGTGGCTCATATTGCCTCAAGGTCTGAAGAACGCGCCTGCCACATTCAACCGGATGGTGTCTCACGTGTTGCGTCCGCTCCGCGACTTCGCGCCGAGCTACTTAGATGACATCTTCGTCCATGGTCGCGCTGAGGTAAACCTCAGTGTCAAGGATGTACACCTACGGCACTCGAAGCAAGACTTTCATGTGATGCGAGAGAACAAGCTGTACGCGAACCCGAAGAAGTGCGTCTTCTGCGCTCCGGATATACCGGCACTTGAGTGCTACGTGAGCAAGGAGGGTGTCCGTGCTGATCCCGAGAAGATCGCGTCGATCTGTTATTGGTCAACACCCAAGAACCCCACAGAGCTGCGCCAATGGCTGGGCCTCGCGAATTACCTCCACAAGTACACGAAGAACTACGCCGGCTTGATTCAACCGCTCTCGTCGTTGCTGAAGAAAGACGCCACGCGGTTGTGGCGTCTTGAGCACCAGACTGCCTTCGGCTCCGTGAAGACGAGTCTAGCCGAAACTCCAGTTCTGGTACTTCCGGACGATGCAAAGCCGTTCCACGTCGTCTGCGATGCGAGCGATTTCACCATCGGGTGCGCGATCATGCAATTCGACGATGAATGTCACGAGCGCGTCGTGAGCTACCAGCCACGACAGATGAAGCCTGCCGAGAGGAACTATCCCGTTCATGACAAAGAGTTCGTCGCGATGCGCTACGTTCTGATTAAGTTCAGAGTGTATCTTCTCGGGGAATAGACGTTCGCCATCTACACGGACCATGCTTCGCTGCGCACCGCCACGAAGAGCTCGTATCTGTCGCAGAGGATGGCTCGTTGGTTGTCGTTCTTCGCCGAGTGCATTTTCGTTGTCCTCTACAAGCCGGCAAGAACAACATCCTTGCTGACGCGCTGTCACGCCGTCCGGACTATGACCCGCGACGAGATATCGGTCATCAGGCGGCTGATGACGAGGACGGCGACGGGTGCGCATACTGCGTTGAGCTCGGCATCAACTCGACGATTGCGGCTCCAGTGACGTCGTTGCGGCTGCAAATTGCCGAAGCGTACGAAGCCGATTCCTTTTACGCTAACATCATAGCACATCTCTGCGATCCCAGTCATGAGTCGCTGAATAAGTTGACGCGGCCAACACGAGATCACATCTCGCGTTATCGACTCGACGGTGAGCTCTTGACGTACACGATGGACGCGTTTGACCCTCCGCGTGTCGTCGTTCCCGTTGATGACGCCCTTCGCGCTCGTTGGGTTCACGAATACCACGACGTTCCTGTTGGCGGTCATCTCGGCCGCGAGAAGACGTTCGCCGCCCTCTCTCGGGACTTCTACTTGCCCCGAATGTACAAGTAGATACGGAAATAGGCCCGCTCGTGCGAATCCTGTCAGCGCGTAAAGCCCTCTCCTTCGTCGCAGGCCCCACTCCGTCCGCTGCCTATCACCACGGAGGCCTGGCAATCTGTCAGTATGGACTTCGTCTCCAAACTGCCCCCGGATGACCAGGGCCACACTGGTATCCTGACCATCGTCGATCGGTTCAGCATAATGGTGCATTTTGCTCCAGTCTCCGTTGAGGTAACAGCGGAGGAAACGGCGAGTATGTTCATCGATATCGTATTCCGACATCATGGGCTGCCGGAATCCCATCGACTCTGACCGCGATCCACGCTTTACTTCGACGTTCTGGGATCGCCTCTTCGAGCTCCTCGGTACTCGCCTGCTGATGTCGACGGCAGCCCATCCAGAGACGGATGGGCAAACGGAGCGCGTTAGCCGGGTACTTGCAGACGTCCTGCGGAGCTACGCCACGTCCTTCGCTTCCTGGAGCGAGTTCTTGCCGCTCGTCGAGGCCTATCAACAACGTGACCCACGCGTCAACTGGGCTGACGCTGTTCTTCGTGAACAACGCGCGGTATCCGCGCGTTCATACCCAATCGCCTTGGGTGCGTCAATGGGAAGCACGGGCTCCACTCTTGGCGGGGGAGGATCTGATGAAGCGATTGAGGCTGTGCGTAGCTTTGGACGACACCGAATCGATATTGCGACTGGTTGTTATGCCAGCACCGGTGTCTGATACCGGTGCTCCCGAGGGTATGGATTCATCGGTGAATGGCATCTCTTCCAGGACGCGCTCGCAAACCGCGAGCGCCACGACCCGCAAGACGCGATTGGCGTCGTCGCGCCTGACGCCGCTAGCTTCGCTCCAAAAGAAACCGTATCTCCGGTTAGTTCGGGCGGCCGTTTCCGAATTCATCTTACATCGCTAAGTCGCCACGCGTTTCGTGCGTGACGCGCTGCAAGCGGCCGTGGATAAGCAAAAGGATAACGCAGACAGACGGGGTCGGAAGAAAACCGCGGTCTTCCGACGAGGCGATCGAGTATTGCTGTCGACTGTTGGAATTCGGTCGGCGGCTGAGACGAATAGGAAGCGCCAACGGCAAGTTTTCAGCCCATAAGTTTCGAATGCTGTGTCTTGCGAACGAAGTATTTTCAGAACACGGGGTATGGCTCTTTCTGCTCCGATCGGTGGGAGACAACATTGCCAGGTTTTCAGCCAATAAAATCACGAATGCTGTATCTCGTGAACGAAGCACTGTCAGGGCACGGGGTATAGATCATTCTGCTCTGATCGATAAGAAGCGCCAACGACACGTTTTCAGCCCATAAGTTTCGGATGCTGTGTCTTGCGAACGAAGTATTTTCAGAACACGGGGTATGGCTCTTTCTGCTCCGATCGGTGGGAGACAACATTGCCAGGTTTTCAGCCAATAAAATCACGAATGCTGTATCTCGTGAACGAAGCACTTTCAGGGCACGGGGTATAGATCATTCTGCTCTGTAGAAACTGTGCGACGTTGTGTATCGGTGGGAGGCCCAAACGGCAAGTTTCTAGTGTTTTGAATACTGTATCTCGTGAATGAAGCACTTTCAGGGCACGGGGTATAGATCATTCTGCTCTGATCGATAAGAAGCGCCAACGACACGTTTTCAGCCCATAAGTTTCGAATGCTGTGTCTTGCGAACGAAGTATTTTCAGAACACGGGGTATGGCTCTTTCTGCTCCGATCGGTGGGAGACAACATTGCCAGGTTTTCAGCCAATAAAATCACGAATGCTGTATCTCGTGAACGAAGCACTTTCAGGGCACGGGGTATAGATCATTCTGCTCTGTAGAAACTGTGCGACGTTGTGTATCGGTGGGAGGCCCAAACGGCAAGTTTCTAGTGTTTTGAATACTGTATCTCGTGAACGAAGCACTTTCAGGGCACGGGGTATAGATCATTCTGCTCTGATCGATAAGAAGCGCCAACGACACGTTTTCAGCCCATAAGTTTCGAATGCTGTGTCTTGCGAACGAAGTATTTTCAGAACACGGGGTATGGCTCTTTCTGCTCCGATCGGTGGGAGACAACATTGCCAGGTTTTCAGCCAATAAAATCACGAATGCTGTATCTCGTGAACGAAGCACTTTCAGGGCACGGGGTATAGATCATTCTGCTCTGTAGAAACTGTGCGACGTTGTGTATCGGTGGGAGGCCCAAACGGCAAGTTTCTAGTGTTTTGAATACTGTATCTCGTGAACGAAGCACTTTCAGGGCACGGGGTATAGATCATTCTGCTCTGATCGATAAGAAGCGCCAACGACACGTTTTCAGCCCATAAGTTTCGAATGCTGTGTCTTGCGAACGAAGTATTTTCAGAACACGGGGTATGGCTCTTTCTGCTCCGATCGGTGGGAGACAACATTGCCAGGTTTTCAGCCAATAAAATCACGAATGCTGTATCTCGTGAACGAAGCACTTTCAGGGCACGGGGTATAGATCATTCTGCTCTGTAGAAACTGTGCGACGTTGTGTATCGGTGGGAGGCCCAAACGGCAAGTTTCTAGTGTTTTGAATACTGTATCTCGTGAACGAAGCACTTTCAGGGCACGGGGTATAGATCATTCTGCTCTGATCGATAAGAAGCGCCAACGACACGTTTTCAGCCCATAAGTTTCGAATGCTGTGTCTTGCGAACGAAGTATTTTCAGAACACGGGGTATGGCTCTTTCTGCTCCGATCGGTGGGAGACAACATTGCCAGGTTTTCAGCCAATAAAATCACGAATGCTGTATCTCGTGAACGAAGCACTTTCAGGGCACGGGGTATAGATCATTCTGCTCTGTAGAAACTGTGCGACGTTGTGTATCGGTGGGAGGCCCAAACGGCAAGTTTCTAGTGTTTTGAATACTGTATCTCGTGAACGAAGCACTTTCAGGGCACGGGGTATAGATCATTCTGCTCTGATCGATAAGAAGCGCCAACGACACGTTTTCAGCCCATAAGTTTCGAATGCTGTGTCTTGCGAACGAAGTATTTTCAGAACACGGGGTATGGCTCTTTCTGCTCCGATCGGTGGGAGACAACATTGCCAGGTTTTCAGCCAATAAAATCACGAATGCTGTATCTCGTGAACGAAGCACTTTCAGGGCACGGGGTATAGATCATTCTGCTCTGTAGAAACTGTGCGACGTTGTGTATCGGTGGGAGGCCCAAACGGCAAGTTTCTAGTGTTTTGAATACTGTATCTCGTGAACGAAGCACTTTCAGGGCACGGGGTATAGATCATTCTGCTCTGATCGATAAGAAGCGCCAACGACACGTTTTCAGCCCATAAGTTTCGAATGCTGTGTCTTGCGAACGAAGTATTTTCAGAACACGGGGTATGGCTCTTTCTGCTCCGATCGGTGGGAGACAACATTGCCAGGTTTTCAGCCAATAAAATCACGAATGCTGTATCTCGTGAACGAAGCACTTTCAGGGCACGGGGTATAGATCATTCTGCTCTGTAGAAACTGTGCGACGTTGTGTATCGGTGGGAGGCCCAAACGGCAAGTTTCTAGTGTTTTGAATACTGTATCTCGTGAACGAAGCACTTTCAGGGCACGGGGTATAGATCATTCTGCTCTGATCGATAAGAAGCGCCAACGACACGTTTTCAGCCCATAAGTTTCGAATGCTGTGTCTTGCGAACGAAGTATTTTCAGAACACGGGGTATGGCTCTTTCTGCTCCGATCGGTGGGAGACAACATTGCCAGGTTTTCAGCCAATAAAATCACGAATGCTGTATCTCGTGAACGAAGCACTTTCAGGGCACGGGGTATAGATCATTCTGCTCTGTAGAAACTGTGCGACGTTGTGTATCGGTGGGAGGCCCAAACGGCAAGTTTCTAGTGTTTTGAATACTGTATCTCGTGAACGAAGCACTTTCAGGGCACGGGGTATAGATCATTCTGCTCTGATCGATAAGAAGCGCCAACGACACGTTTTCAGCCCATAAGTTTCGAATGCTGTGTCTTGCGAACGAAGTATTTTCAGAACACGGGGTATGGCTCTTTCTGCTCCGATCGGTGGGAGACAACATTGCCAGGTTTTCAGCCAATAAAATCACGAATGCTGTATCTCGTGAACGAAGCACTTTCAGGGCACGGGGTATAGATCATTCTGCTCTGTAGAAACTGTGCGACGTTGTGTATCGGTGGGAGGCCCAAACGGCAAGTTTCTAGTGTTTTGAATACTGTATCTCGTGAACGAAGCACTTTCAGGGCACGGGGTATAGATCATTCTGCTCTGATCGATAAGAAGCGCCAACGACACGTTTTCAGCCCATAAGTTTCGAATGCTGTGTCTTGCGAACGAAGTATTTTCAGAACACGGGGTATGGCTCTTTCTGCTCCGATCGGTGGGAGACAACATTGCCAGGTTTTCAGCCAATAAAATCACGAATGCTGTATCTCGTGAACGAAGCACTTTCAGGGCACGGGGTATAGATCATTCTGCTCTGTAGAAACTGTGCGACGTTGTGTATCGGTGGGAGGCCCAAACGGCAAGTTTCTAGTGTTTTGAATACTGTATCTCGTGAACGAAGCACTTTCAGGGCACGGGGTATAGATCATTCTGCTCTGATCGATAAGAAGCGCCAACGACACGTTTTCAGCCCATAAGTTTCGAATGCTGTGTCTTGCGAACGAAGTATTTTCAGAACACGGGGTATGGCTCTTTCTGCTCCGATCGGTGGGAGACAACATTGCCAGGTTTTCAGCCAATAAAATCACGAATGCTGTATCTCGTGAACGAAGCACTTTCAGGGCACGGGGTATAGATCATTCTGCTCTGTAGAAACTGTGCGACGTTGTGTATCGGTGGGAGGCCCAAACGGCAAGTTTCTAGTGTTTTGAATACTGTATCTCGTGAACGAAGCACTTTCAGGGCACGGGGTATAGATCATTCTGCTCTGATCGATAAGAAGCGCCAACGACACGTTTTCAGCCCATAAGTTTCGAATGCTGTGTCTTGCGAACGAAGTATTTTCAGAACACGGGGTATGGCTCTTTCTGCTCCGATCGGTGGGAGACAACATTGCCAGGTTTTCAGCCAATAAAATCACGAATGCTGTATCTCGTGAACGAAGCACTTTCAGGGCACGGGGTATAGATCATTCTGCTCTGTAGAAACTGTGCGACGTTGTGTATCGGTGGGAGGCCCAAACGGCAAGTTTCTAGTGTTTTGAATACTGTATCTCGTGAACGAAGCACTTTCAGGGCACGGGGTATAGATCATTCTGCTCTGATCGATAAGAAGCGCCAACGACACGTTTTCAGCCCATAAGTTTCGAATGCTGTGTCTTGCGAACGAAGTATTTTCAGAACACGGGGTATGGCTCTTTCTGCTCCGATCGGTGGGAGACAACATTGCCAGGTTTTCAGCCAATAAAATCACGAATGCTGTATCTCGTGAACGAAGCACTTTCAGGGCACGGGGTATAGATCATTCTGCTCTGTAGAAACTGTGCGACGTTGTGTATCGGTGGGAGGCCCAAACGGCAAGTTTCTAGTGTTTTGAATACTGTATCTCGTGAACGAAGCACTTTCAGGGCACGGGGTATAGATCATTCTGCTCTGATCGATAAGAAGCGCCAACGACACGTTTTCAGCCCATAAGTTTCGGATGCTGTGTCTTGCGAACGAAGTATTTTCAGAACACGGGGTATGGCTCTTTCTGCTCCGATCGGTGGGAGACAACATTGCCAGGTTTTCAGCCAATAAAATCACGAATGCTGTATCTCGTGAACGAAGCACTTTCAGGGCACGGGGTATAGATCATTCTGCTCTGTAGAAACTGTGCGACGTTGTGTATCGGTGGGAGGCCCAAACGGCAAGTTTCTAGTGTTTTGAATACTGTATCTCGTGAACGAAGCACTTTCAGGGCACGGGGTATAGATCATTCTGCTCTGATCGATAAGAAGCGCCAACGACACGTTTTCAGCCCATAAGTTTCGAATGCTGTGTCTTGCGAACGAAGTATTTTCAGAACACGGGGTATGGCTCTTTCTGCTCCGATCGGTGGGAGACAACATTGCCAGGTTTTCAGCCAATAAAATCACGAATGCTGTATCTCGTGAACGAAGCACTTTCAGGGCACGGGGTATAGATCATTCTGCTCTGTAGAAACTGTGCGACGTTGTGTATCGGTGGGAGGCCCAAACGGCAAGTTTCTAGTGTTTTGAATACTGTATCTCGTGAACGAAGCACTTTCAGGGCACGGGGTATAGATCATTCTGCTCTGATCGATAAGAAGCGCCAACGACACGTTTTCAGCCCATAAGTTTCGAATGCTGTGTCTTGCGAACGAAGTATTTTCAGAACACGGGGTATGGCTCTTTCTGCTCCGATCGGTGGGAGACAACATTGCCAGGTTTTCAGCCAATAAAATCACGAATGCTGTATCTCGTGAACGAAGCACTTTCAGGGCACGGGGTATAGATCATTCTGCTCTGTAGAAACTGTGCGACGTTGTGTATCGGTGGGAGGCCCAAACGGCAAGTTTCTAGTGTTTTGAATACTGTATCTCGTGAACGAAGCACTTTCAGGGCACGGGGTATAGATCATTCTGCTCTGTAGAAACTGTGCGACGTTGTGTATCGGTGGGAGGCCCAAACGGCAAGTTTCTAGTGTTTTGAATGCTGTATCTCGTGAACGAAGCACTTTCAGGGCACGGGGTATAGATCATTCTGCTCTGTAGAAACTGTGCGACGTTGTGTATCGGTGGGAGGCCCAAACGGCAAGTTTCTAGTGTTTTGAATACTGTATCTCGTGAACGAAGCACTTTCAGGGCACGGGGTATAGATCATTCTGCTCTGATCGATAAGAAGCGCCAACGACACGTTTTCAGCCCATAAGTTTCGAATGCTGTGTCTTGCGAACGAAGTATTTTCAGAACACGGGGTATGGCTCTTTCTGCTCCGATCGGTGGGAGACAACATTGCCAGGTTTTCAGCCAATAAAATCACGAATGCTGTATCTCGTGAACGAAGCACTTTCAGGGCACGGGGTATAGATCATTCTGCTCTGATCGATAAGAAGCGCCAACGACACGTTTTCAGCCCATAAGTTTCGAATGCTGTGTCTTGCGAACGAAGTATTTTCAGAACACGGGGTATGGCTCTTTCTGCTCCGATCGGTGGGAACAACATTGCCAGGTTTTCAGCCAATAAAATCACGAATGCTGTATCTCGTGAACGAAGCACTTTCAGGGCACGGGGTATAGATCATTCTGCTCTGATCGATAAGAAGCGCCAACGACACGTTTTCAGCCCATAAGTTTCGAATGCTGTGTCTTGCGAACGAAGTATTTTCAGAACACGGGGTATGGCTCTTTCTGCTCCGATCGGTGGGAGACAACATTGCCAGGTTTTCAGCCAATAAAATCACGAATGCTGTATCTCGTGAACGAAGCACTTTCAGGGCACGGGGTATAGATCATTCTGCTCTGTAGAAACTGTGCGACGTTGTGTATCGGTGGGAGGCCCAAACGGCAAGTTTCTAGTGTTTTGAATACTGTATCTCGTGAACGAAGCACTTTCAGGGCACGGGGTATAGATCATTCTGCTCTGATCGATAAGAAGCGCCAACGACACGTTTTCAGCCCATAAGTTTCGAATGCTGTGTCTTGCGAACGAAGTATTTTCAGAACACGGGGTATGGCTCTTTCTGCTCCGATCGGTGGGAGACAACATTGCCAGGTTTTCAGCCAATAAAATCACGAATGCTGTATCTCGTGAACGAAGCACTTTCAGGGCACGGGGTATAGATCATTCTGCTCTGATCGATAAGAAGCGCCAACGACACGTTTTCAGCCCATAAGTTTCGGATGCTGTGTCTTGCGAACGAAGTATTTTCAGAACACGGGGTATGGCTCTTTCTGCTCCGATCGGTGGGAGACAACATTGCCAGGTTTTCAGCCAATAAAATCACGAATGCTGTATCTCGTGAACGAAGCACTTTCAGGGCACGGGGTATAGATCATTCTGCTCTGTAGAAACTGTGCGACGTTGTGTATCGGTGGGAGGCCCAAACGGCAAGTTTCTAGTGTTTTGAATACTGTATCTCGTGAACGAAGCACTTTCAGGGCACGGGGTATAGATCATTCTGCTCTGATCGATAAGAAGCGCCAACGACACGTTTTCAGCCCATAAGTTTCGAATGCTGTGTCTTGCGAACGAAGTATTTTCAGAACACGGGGTATGGCTCTTTCTGCTCCGATCGGTGGGAGACAACATTGCCAGGTTTTCAGCCAATAAAATCACGAATGCTGTATCTCGTGAACGAAGCACTTTCAGGGCACGGGGTATAGATCATTCTGCTCTGTCGATAAGAAGCGCCAACGACACGTTTTCAGCCCATAAGTTTCGAATGCTGTGTCTTGCGAACGAAGTATTTTCAGAACACGGGGTATGGCTCTTTCTGCTCCGATCGGTGGGAGACAACATTGCCAGGTTTTCAGCCAATAAAATCACGAATGCTGTATCTCGTGAACGAAGCACTTTCAGGGCACGGGGTATAGATCATTCTGCTCTGATCGATAAGAAGCGCCAACGACACGTTTTCAGCCCATAAGTTTCGAATGCTGTGTCTTGCGAACGAAGTATTTTCAGAACACGGGGTATGGCTCTTTCTGCTCCGATCGGTGGGAGACAACATTGCCAGGTTTTCAGCCAATAAAATCACGAATGCTGTATCTCGTGAACGAAGCACTTTCAGGGCACGGGGTATAGATCATTCTGCTCTGTAGAAACTGTGCGACGTTGTGTATCGGTGGGAGGCCCAAACGGCAAGTTTCTAGTGTTTTGAATACTGTATCTCGTGAACGAAGCACTTTCAGGGCACGGGGTATAGATCATTCTGCTCTGATCGATAAGAAGCGCCAACGACACGTTTTCAGCCCATAAGTTTCGAATGCTGTGTCTTGCGAACGAAGTATTTTCAGAACACGGGGTATGGCTCTTTCTGCTCCGATCGGTGGGAGACAACATTGCCAGGTTTTCAGCCAATAAAATCACGAATGCTGTATCTCGTGAACGAAGCACTTTCAGGGCACGGGGTATAGATCATTCTGCTCTGTAGAAACTGTGCGACGTTGTGTATCGGTGGGAGGCCCAAACGGCAAGTTTCTAGTGTTTTGAATACTGTATCTCGTGAACGAAGCACTTTCAGGGCACGGGGTATAGATCATTCTGCTCTGATCGATAAGAAGCGCCAACGACACGTTTTCAGCCCATAAGTTTCGAATGCTGTGTCTTGCGAACGAAGTATTTTCAGAACACGGGGTATGGCTCTTTCTGCTCCGATCGGTGGGAGACAACATTGCCAGGTTTTCAGCCAATAAAATCACGAATGCTGTATCTCGTGAACGAAGCACTTTCAGGGCACGGGGTATAGATCATTCTGCTCTGTAGAAACTGTGCGACGTTGTGTATCGGTGGGAGGCCCAAACGGCAAGTTTCTAGTGTTTTGAATACTGTATCTCGTGAACGAAGCACTTTCAGGGCACGGGGTATAGATCATTCTGCTCTGATCGATAAGAAGCGCCAACGACACGTTTTCAGCCCATAAGTTTCGAATGCTGTGTCTTGCGAACGAAGTATTTTCAGAACACGGGGTATGGCTCTTTCTGCTCCGATCGGTGGGAGACAACATTGCCAGGTTTTCAGCCAATAAAATCACGAATGCTGTATCTCGTGAACGAAGCACTTTCAGGGCACGGGGTATAGATCATTCTGCTCTGTAAAACTGTGCGACGTTGTGTATCGGTGGGAGGCCCAAACGGCAAGTTTCTAGTGTTTCAATACTGTATCTCGTGAACGAAGCACTTTCAGGGCACGGGGTATAGATCATTCTGCTCTGATCGATAAGAAGCGCCAACGACACGTTTTCAGCCCATAAGTTTCGAATGCTGTGTCTTGCGAACGAAGTATTTTCAGAACACGGGGTATGGCTCTTTCTGCTCCGATCGGTGGGAACAACATTGCCAGGTTTTCAGCCAATAAAATCACGAATGCTGTATCTCGTGAACGAAGCACTTTCAGGGCACGGGGTATAGATCATTCTGCTCTGATCGATAAGAAGCGCCAACGACACGTTTTCAGCCCATAAGTTTCGAATGCTGTGTCTTGCGAACGAAGTATTTTCAGAACACGGGGTATGGCTCTTTCTGCTCCGATCGGTGGGAGACAACATTGCCAGGTTTTCAGCCAATAAAATCACGAATGCTGTATCTCGTGAACGAAGCACTTTCAGGGCACGGGGTATAGATCATTCTGCTCTGTAGAAACTGTGCGACGTTGTGTATCGGTGGGAGGCCCAAACGGCAAGTTTCTAGTGTTTTGAATACTGTATCTCGTGAACGAAGCACTTTCAGGGCACGGGGTATAGATCATTCTGCTCTGATCGATAAGAAGCGCCAACGACACGTTTTCAGCCCATAAGTTTCGAATGCTGTGTCTTGCGAACGAAGTATTTTCAGAACACGGGGTATGGCTCTTTCTGCTCCGATCGGTGGGAGACAACATTGCCAGGTTTTCAGCCAATAAAATCACGAATGCTGTATCTCGTGAACGAAGCACTTTCAGGGCACGGGGTATAGATCATTCTGCTCTGATCGATAAGAAGCGCCAACGACACGTTTTCAGCCCATAAGTTTCGGATGCTGTGTCTTGCGAACGAAGTATTTTCAGAACACGGGGTATGGCTCTTTCTGCTCCGATCGGTGGGAGACAACATTGCCAGGTTTTCAGCCAATAAAATCACGAATGCTGTATCTCGTGAACGAAGCACTTTCAGGGCACGGGGTATAGATCATTCTGCTCTGTAAAACTGTGCGACGTTGTGTATCGGTGGGAGGCCCAAACGGCAAGTTTCTAGTGTTTTGAATACTGTATCTCGTGAACGAAGCACTTTCAGGGCACGGGGTATAGATCATTCTGCTCTGATCGATAAGAAGCGCCAACGACACGTTTTCAGCCCATAAGTTTCGAATGCTGTGTCTTGCGAACGAAGTATTTTCAGAACACGGGGTATGGCTCTTTCTGCTCCGATCGGTGGGAGACAACATTGCCAGGTTTTCAGCCAATAAAATCACGAATGCTGTATCTCGTGAACGAAGCACTTTCAGGGCACGGGGTATAGATCATTCTGCTCTGATCGATAAGAAGCGCCAACGACACGTTTTCAGCCCATAAGTTTCGAATGCTGTGTCTTGCGAACGAAGTATTTTCAGAACACGGGGTATGGCTCTTTCTGCTCCGATCGGTGGGAACAACATTGCCAGGTTTTCAGCCAATAAAATCACGAATGCTGTATCTCGTGAACGAAGCACTTTCAGGGCACGGGGTATAGATCATTCTGCTCTGATCGATAAGAAGCGCCAACGACACGTTTTCAGCCCATAAGTTTCGAATGCTGTGTCTTGCGAACGAAGTATTTTCAGAACACGGGGTATGGCTCTTTCTGCTCCGATCGGTGGGAGACAACATTGCCAGGTTTTCAGCCAATAAAATCACGAATGCTGTATCTCGTGAACGAAGCACTTTCAGGGCACGGGGTATAGATCATTCTGCTCTGTAGAAACTGTGCGACGTTGTGTATCGGTGGGAGGCCCAAACGGCAAGTTTCTAGTGTTTCAAATACTGTATCTCGTGAACGAAGTACTTTCAGGGCACGGGGTATAGACCATTCTGCTCAGATCGATAAGAAGCGCCAACGACACGTTTTCAGCCCATAAGTTTCGAATGCTGTGTCTTGCGAACGAAGTATTTTCAGAACACGGGGTATGGCTCTTTCTGCTCCGATCGGTGGGAGATAACATTGCCAGGTTTTCAGCCAATAAAATCACGAATGCTGTATCTCGTGAACGAAGCACTGTCAGGGCACGGGGTATAGATCATTCTGCTCTGATCGATAAGAAGCGCCAACGACACGTTTTCAGCCCATAAGTTTCGAATGCTGTGTCTTGCGAACGAAGTATTTTCAGAACACGGGGTATGGCTCTTTCTGCTCCGATCGGTGGGAGACAACATTGCCAGGTTTTCAGCCAATAAAATCACGAATGCTGTATCTCGTGAACGAAGCACTTTCAGGGCACGGGGTATAGATCATTCTGCTCTGTAGAAACTGTGCGACGTTGTGTATCGGTGGGAGGCCCAAACGGCAAGTTTCTAGTGTTTTGAATACTGTATCTCGTGAACGAAGCACTTTCAGGGCACGGGGTATAGATCATTCTGCTCTGATCGATAAGAAGCGCCAACGACACGTTTTCAGCCCATAAGTTTCGAATGCTGTGTCTTGCGAACGAAGTATTTTCAGAACACGGGGTATGGCTCTTTCTGCTCCGATCGGTGGGAGACAACATTGCCAGGTTTTCAGCCAATAAAATCACGAATGCTGTATCTCGTGAACGAAGCACTTTCAGGGCACGGGGTATAGATCATTCTGCTCTGTAAAAACTGTGCGACGTTGTGTATCGGTGGGAGGCCCAAACGGCAAGTTTCTAGTGTTTTGAATACTGTATCTCGTGAACGAAGCACTTTCAGGGCACGGGGTATAGATCATTCTGCTCTGATCGATAAGAAGCGCCAACGACACGTTTTCAGCCCATAAGTTTCGAATGCTGTGTCTTGCGAACGAAGTATTTTCAGAACACGGGGTATGGCTCTTTCTGCTCCGATCGGTGGGAGACAACATTGCCAGGTTTTCAGCCAATAAAATCACGAATGCTGTATCTCGTGAACGAAGCACTTTCAGGGCACGGGGTATAGATCATTCTGCTCTGATCGATAAGAAGCGCCAACGACACGTTTTCAGCCCATAAGTTTCGGATGCTGTGTCTTGCGAACGAAGTATTTTCAGAACACGGGGTATGGCTCTTTCTGCTCCGATCGGTGGGAGACAACATTGCCAGGTTTTCAGCCAATAAAATCACGAATGCTGTATCTCGTGAACGAAGCACTTTCAGGGCACGGGGTATAGATCATTCTGCTCTGTAGAAACTGTGCGACGTTGTGTATCGGTGGGAGGCCCAAACGGCAAGTTTCTAGTGTTTTGAATACTGTATCTCGTGAACGAAGCACTTTCAGGGCACGGGGTATAGATCATTCTGCTCTGATCGATAAGAAGCGCCAACGACACGTTTTCAGCCCATAAGTTTCGAATGCTGTGTCTTGCGAACGAAGTATTTTCAGAACACGGGGTATGGCTCTTTCTGCTCCGATCGGTGGGAGACAACATTGCCAGGTTTTCAGCCAATAAAATCACGAATGCTGTATCTCGTGAACGAAGCACTTTCAGGGCACGGGGTATAGATCATTCTGCTCTGATCGATAAGAAGCGCCAACGACACGTTTTCAGCCCATAAGTTTCGGATGCTGTGTCTTGCGAACGAAGTATTTTCAGAACACGGGGTATGGCTCTTTCTGCTCCGATCGGTGGGAGACAACATTGCCAGGTTTTCAGCCAATAAAATCACGAATGCTGTATCTCGTGAACGAAGCACTTTCAGGGCACGGGGTATAGATCATTCTGCTCTGTAAAAACTGTGCGACGTTGTGTATCGGTGGGAGGCCCAAACGGCAAGTTTCTAGTGTTTTGAATACTGTATCTCGTGAACGAAGCACTTTCAGGGCACGGGGTATAGATCATTCTGCTCTGATCGATAAGAAGCGCCAACGACACGTTTTCAGCCCATAAGTTTCGAATGCTGTGTCTTGCGAACGAAGTATTTTCAGAACACGGGGTATGGCTCTTTCTGCTCCGATCGGTGGGAGACAACATTGCCAGGTTTTCAGCCAATAAAATCACGAATGCTGTATCTCGTGAACGAAGCACTTTCAGGGCACGGGGTATAGATCATTCTGCTCTGATCGATAAGAAGCGCCAACGACACGTTTTCAGCCCATAAGTTTCGAATGCTGTGTCTTGCGAACGAAGTATTTTCAGAACACGGGGTATGGCTCTTTCTGCTCCGATCGGTGGGAGACAACATTGCCAGGTTTTCAGCCAATAAAATCACGAATGCTGTATCTCGTGAACGAAGCACTTTCAGGGCACGGGGTATAGATCATTCTGCTCTGTAGAAACTGTGCGACGTTGTGTATCGGTGGGAGGCCCAAACGGCAAGTTTCTAGTGTTTTGAATACTGTATCTCGTGAACGAAGCACTTTCAGGGCACGGGGTATAGATCATTCTGCTCTGTAGAAACTGTGCGACGTTGTGTATCGGTGGGAGGCCCAAACGGCAAGTTTCTAGTGTTTTGAATACTGTATCTCGTGAACGAAGCACTTTCAGGGCACGGGGTATAGATCATTCTGCTCTGTAAAAACTGTGCGACGTTGTGTATCGGTGGGAGGCCCAAACGGCAAGTTTCTAGTGTTTCAAATACTGTATCTCGTGAACGAAGCACTTTCAGGGCACGGGGTATAGATCATTCTGCTCTGATCGATAAGAAGCGCCAACGACACGTTTTCAGCCCATAAGTTTCGAATGCTGTGTCTTGCGAACGAAGTATTTTCAGAACACGGGGTATGGCTCTTTCTGCTCCGATCGGTGGGAGACAACATTGCCAGGTTTTCAGCCAATAAAATCACGAATGCTGTATCTCGTGAACGAAGCACTTTCAGGGCACGGGGTATAGATCATTCTGCTCTGTAGAAACTGTGCGACGTTGTGTATCGGTGGGAGGCCCAAACGGCAAGTTTCTAGTGTTTTGAATACTGTATCTCGTGAACGAAGCACTTTCAGGGCACGGGGTATAGATCATTCTGCTCTGATCGATAAGAAGCGCCAACGACACGTTTTCAGCCCATAAGTTTCGAATGCTGTGTCTTGCGAACGAAGTATTTTCAGAACACGGGGTATGGCTCTTTCTGCTCCGATCGGTGGGAGACAACATTGCCAGGTTTTCAGCCAATAAAATCACGAATGCTGTATCTCGTGAACGAAGCACTTTCAGGGCACGGGGTATAGATCATTCTGCTCTGATCGATAAGAAGCGCCAACGACACGTTTTCAGCCCATAAGTTTCGAATGCTGTGTCTTGCGAACGAAGTATTTTCAGAACACGGGGTATGGCTCTTTCTGCTCCGATCGGTGGGAGACAACATTGCCAGGTTTTCAGCCAATAAAATCACGAATGCTGTATCTCGTGAACGAAGCACTTTCAGGGCACGGGGTATAGATCATTCTGCTCTGATCGATAAGAAGCGCCAACGACACGTTTTCAGCCCATAAGTTTCGAATGCTGTGTCTTGCGAACGAAGTATTTTCAGAACACGGGGTATGGCTCTTTCTGCTCCGATCGGTGGGAGACAACATTGCCAGGTTTTCAGCCAATAAAATCACGAATGCTGTATCTCGTGAACGAAGCACTTTCAGGGCACGGGGTATAGATCATTCTGCTCTGTAGAAACTGTGCGACGTTGTGTATCGGTGGGAGGCCCAAACGGCAAGTTTCTAGTGTTTTGAATACTGTATCTCGTGAACGAAGCACTTTCAGGGCACGGGGTATAGATCATTCTGCTCTGATCGAAACTGTGCGACGTTGTGTATCGGTGGGAGCCCAAACGGCAGTTTCTAGTGTTTTGAATACTGTATCTCGTGAACGAAGCATTTTCAGGGCACGGGGTATAGATCATTCTGCTCTGTAGAAACTGTGCGACGTTGTGTATCGGTGGGAGGCCCAAACGGCAAGTTTCTAGTGTTTTGAATGCTGTATCTCGTGAACGAAGCACTTTCAGGGCACGGGGTATAGATCATTCTGCTCTGTAGAAACTGTGCGACGTTGTGTATCGGTGGGAGGCCCAAACGGCAAGTTTCTAGTGTTTTGAATACTGTATCTCGTGAACGAAGCACTTTCAGGGCACGGGGTATAGATCATTCTGCTCTGATCGATAAGAAGCGCCAACGACACGTTTTCAGCCCATAAGTTTCGAATGCTGTGTCTTGCGAACGAAGTATTTTCAGAACACGGGGTATGGCTCTTTCTGCTCCGATCGGTGGGAGACAACATTGCCAGGTTTTCAGCCAATAAAATCACGAATGCTGTATCTCGTGAACGAAGCACTTTCAGGGCACGGGGTATAGATCATTCTGCTCTGATCGATAAGAAGCGCCAACGACACGTTTTCAGCCCATAAGTTTCGAATGCTGTGTCTTGCGAACGAAGTATTTTCAGAACACGGGGTATGGCTCTTTCTGCTCTGATCGGTGGGAGACAACATTGCCAGGTTTTCAGCCAATAAAATCACGAATGCTGTATCTCGTGAACGAAGCACTTTCAGGGCACGGGGTATAGATCATTCTGCTCTGATCGATAAGAAGCGCCAACGACACGTTTTCAGCCCATAAGTTTCGAATGCTGTGTCTTGCGAACGAAGTATTTTCAGAACACGGGGTATGGCTCTTTCTGCTCTGATCGGTGGGAGACAACATTGCCAGGTTTTCAGCCAATAAAATCACGAATGCTGTATCTCGTGAACGAAGCACTTTCAGGGCACGGGGTATAGATCATTCTGCTCTGATCGATAAGAAGCGCCAACGACACGTTTTCAGCCCATAAGTTTCGAATGCTGTGTCTTGCGAACGAAGTATTTTCAGAACACGGGGTATAGCTCATTCTGCTCTGATCGGTGGGAGACAACATTGCCAGGTTTTCAGCCAATAAAATCACGAATGCTGTATCTCGTGAACGAAGCACTTTCAGGGCACGGGGTATAGATCATTCTGCTCAGATCGATAAGAAGCGCCAACGACACGTTTTCAGCCCATAAGTTTCGAATGCTGTGTCTTGCGAACGAAGCATTTTCAGAACACGGGGTATGGCTCTTTCTGCTCTGATCGGTGGGAGACAACATTGCCAGGTTTTCAGCCAATAAAATCACGAATGCTGTATCTCGTGAACGAAGCACTTTCAGGGCACGGGGTATAGATCATTCTGCTCTGATCGATAAGAAGCGCCAACGACACGTTTTCAGCCCATAAGTTTCGAATGCTGTGTCTTGCGAACGAAGTATTTTCAGAACACGGGGTATGGCTCTTTCTGCTCCGATCGGTGGGAGACAACATTGCCAGGTTTTCAGCCAATAAAATCACGAATGCTGTATCTCGTGAACGAAGCACTTTCAGGGCACGGGGTATAGATCATTCTGCTCTGTAGAAACTGTGCGACGTTGTGTATCGGTGGGAGGCCCAAACGGCAAGTTTCTAGTGTTTTGAATACTGTATCTCGTGAACGAAGCACTTTCAGGGCACGGGGTATAGATCATTCTGCTCTGATCGATAAGAAGCGCCAACGACACGTTTTCAGCCCATAAGTTTCGAATGCTGTGTCTTGCGAACGAAGTATTTTCAGAACACGGGGTATGGCTCTTTCTGCTCCGATCGGTGGGAGACAACATTGCCAGGTTTTCAGCCAATAAAATCACGAATGCTGTATCTCGTGAACGAAGCACTTTCAGGGCACGGGGTATAGATCATTCTGCTCTGTAGAAACTGTGCGACGTTGTGTATCGGTGGGAGGCCCAAACGGCAAGTTTCAGCCCATAAGTTTCGAATGCTGTGTCTTGCGAACGAAGTATTTTCAGAACACGGGGTATGGCTCTTTCTGCTCCCATCGGTGGGAGACAACATTGCCAGGTTTTCAGCCAATAAAATCACGAATGCTGTATCTCGTGAACGAAGCACTTTCAGGGCACGGGGTATAGATCATTCTGCTCTGATCGATAAGAAGCGCCAACGACACGTTTTCAGCCCATAAGTTTCGAATGCTGTGTCTTGCGAACGAAGTATTTTCAGAACACGGGGTATGGCTCTTTCTGCTCCGATCGGTGGGAGACAACATTGCCAGGTTTTCAGCCAATAAAATCACGAATGCTGTATCTCGTGAACGAAGCACTTTCAGGGCACGGGGTATAGATCATTCTGCTCTGTAGAAACTGTGCGACGTTGTGTATCGGTGGGAGGCCCAAACGGCAAGTTTCTAGTGTTTTGAATACTGTATCTCGTGAACGAAGCACTTTCAGGGCACGGGGTATAGATCATTCTGCTCTGATCGATAAGAAGCGCCAACGACACGTTTTCAGCCCATAAGTTTCGAATGCTGTGTCTTGCGAACGAAGTATTTTCAGAACACGGGGTATGGCTCTTTCTGCTCCGATCGGTGGGAGACAACATTGCCAGGTTTTCAGCCAATAAAATCACGAATGCTGTATCTCGTGAACGAAGCACTTTCAGGGCACGGGGTATAGATCATTCTGCTCTGTAGAAACTGTGCGACGTTGTGTATCGGTGGGAGGCCCAAACGGCAAGTTTCAGCCCATAAGTTTCGAATGCTGTGTCTTGCGAACGAAGTATTTTCAGAACACGGGGTATGGCTCTTTCTGCTCCGATCGGTGGGAGACAACATTGCCAGGTTTTCAGCCAATAAAATCACGAATGCTGTATCTCGTGAACGAAGCACTTTCAGGGCACGGGGTATAGATCATTCTGCTCTGTAGAAACTGTGCGACGTTGTGTATCGGTGGGAGGCCCAAACGGCAAGTTTCAGCCCATAAGTTTCGAATGCTGTGTCTTGCGAACGAAGTATTTTCAGAACACGGGGTATGGCTCTTTCTGCTCCGATCGGTGGGAGACAACATTGCCAGGTTTTCAGCCAATAAAATCACGAATGCTGTATCTCGTGAACGAAGCACTTTCAGGGCACGGGGTATAGATCATTCTGCTCTGTAGAAACTGTGCGACGTTGTGTATCGGTGGGAGGCCCAAACGGCAAGTTTCTAGTGTTTTGAATACTGTATCTCGTGAACGAAGCACTTTCAGGGCACGGGGTATAGATCATTCTGCTCTGTAGAAACTGTGCGACGTTGTGTATCGGTGGGAGGCCCAAACGGCAAGTTTCTAGTGTTTTGAATACTGTATCTCGTGAACGAAGCACTTTCAGGGCACGGGGTATAGATCATTCTGCTCTGTAGAAACTGTGCGACGTTGTGTATCGGTGGGAGGCCCAAACGGCAAGTTTCTAGTGTTTTGAATACTGTATCTCGTGAACGAAGCACTTTCAGGGCACGGGGTATAGATCATTCTGCTCTGTAGAAACTGTGCGACGTTGTGTATCGGTGGGAGGCCCAAACGGCAAGTTTCTAGTGTTTTGAATACTGTATCTCGTGAACGAAGCACTTTCAGGGCACGGGGTATAGATCATTCTGCTCTGATCGATAAGAAGCGCCAACGACACGTTTTCAGCCCATAAGTTTCGAATGCTGTGTCTTGCGAACGAAGTATTTTCAGAACACGGGGTATGGCTCTTTCTGCTCCGATCGGTGGGAGACAACATTGCCAGGTTTTCAGCCAATAAAATCACGAATGCTGTATCTCGTGAACGAAGCACTTTCAGGGCACGGGGTATAGATCATTCTGCTCTGTAGAAACTGTGCGACGTTGTGTATCGGTGGGAGGCCCAAACGGCAAGTTTCTAGTGTTTTGAATACTGTATCTCGTGAACGAAGCACTTTCAGGGCACGGGGTATAGATCATTCTGCTCTGATCGATAAGAAGCGCCAACGACACGTTTTCAGCCCATAAGTTTCGAATGCTGTGTCTTGCGAACGAAGTATTTTCAGAACACGGGGTATGGCTCTTTCTGCTCCGATCGGTGGGAGACAACATTGCCAGGTTTTCAGCCAATAAAATCACGAATGCTGTATCTCGTGAACGAAGCACTTTCAGGGCACGGGGTATAGATCATTCTGCTCTGATCGATAAGAAGCGCCAACGACACGTTTTCAGCCCATAAGTTTCGAATGCTGTGTCTTGCGAACGAAGTATTTTCAGAACACGGGTATGGCTCTTTCTGCTCTGATCGGTGGGAGACATTGCCAGGTTTTCAGCCAATAAAATCACGAATGCTGTATCTCGTGAACGAAGCACTTTCAGGGCACGGGGTATAGATCATTCTGCTCTGATCGATAAGAAGCGCCAACGACACGTTTTCAGCCCATAAGTTTCGAATGCTGTGTCTTGCGAACGAAGTATTTTCAGAACACGGGGTATGGCTCTTTCTGCTCCGATCGGTGGGAGACAACATTGCCAGGTTTTCAGCCAATAAAATCACGAATGCTGTATCTCGTGAACGAAGCACTTTCAGGGCACGGGGTATAGATCATTCTGCTCTGTAGAAACTGTGCGACGTTGTGTATCGGTGGGAGGCCCAAACGGCAAGTTTCTAGTGTTTTGAATACTGTATCTCGTGAACGAAGCACTTTCAGGGCACGGGGTATAGATCATTCTGCTCTGATCGATAAGAAGCGCCAACGACACGTTTTCAGCCCATAAGTTTCGAATGCTGTGTCTTGCGAACGAAGTATTTTCAGAACACGGGGTATGGCTCTTTCTGCTCCGATCGGTGGGAGACAACATTGCCAGGTTTTCAGCCAATAAAATCACGAATGCTGTATCTCGTGAACGAAGCACTTTCAGGGCACGGGGTATAGATCATTCTGCTCTGATCGATAAGAAGCGCCAACGACACGTTTTCAGCCCATAAGTTTCGAATGCTGTGTCTTGCGAACGAAGTATTTTCAGAACACGGGGTATGGCTCTTCTGCTCCGATCGGTGGGAGACAACATTGCCAGGTTTTCAGCCAATAAAATCACGAATGCTGTATCTCGTGAACGAAGCACTTTCAGGGCACGGGGTATAGATCATTCTGCTCTGTAGAAACTGTGCGACGTTGTGTATCGGTGGGAGGCCCAAACGGCAAGTTTCTAGTGTTTTGAATACTGTATCTCGTGAACGAAGCACTTTCAGGGCACGGGGTATAGATCATTCTGCTCTGATCGATAAGAAGCGCCAACGACACGTTTTCAGCCCATAAGTTTCGAATGCTGTGTCTTGCGAACGAAGTATTTTCAGAACACGGGGTATGGCTCTTTCTGCTCCGATCGGTGGGAGACAACATTGCCAGGTTTTCAGCCAATAAAATCACGAATGCTGTATCTCGTGAACGAAGCACTTTCAGGGCACGGGGTATAGATCATTCTGCTCTGATCGATAAGAAGCGCCAACGACACGTTTTCAGCCCATAAGTTTCGAATGCTGTGTCTTGCGAACGAAGTATTTTCAGAACACGGGGTATGGCTCTTTCTGCTCCGATCGGTGGGAGACAACATTGCCAGGTTTTCAGCCAATAAAATCACGAATGCTGTATCTCGTGAACGAAGCACTTTCAGGGCACGGGGTATAGATCATTCTGCTCTGTAGAAACTGTGCGACGTTGTGTATCGGTGGGAGGCCCAAACGGCAAGTTTCTAGTGTTTTGAATACTGTATCTCGTGAACGAAGCACTTTCAGGGCACGGGGTATAGATCATTCTGCTCTGATCGATAAGAAGCGCCAACGACACGTTTTCAGCCCATAAGTTTCGAATGCTGTGTCTTGCGAACGAAGTATTTTCAGAACACGGGGTATGGCTCTTTCTGCTCCGATCGGTGGGAGACAACATTGCCAGGTTTTCAGCCAATAAAATCACGAATGCTGTATCTCGTGAACGAAGCACTTTCAGGGCACGGGGTATAGATCATTCTGCTCTGTAGAAACTGTGCGACGTTGTGTATCGGTGGGAGGCCCAAACGGCAAGTTTCTAGTGTTTTGAATACTGTATCTCGTGAACGAAGCACTTTCAGGGCACGGGGTATAGATCATTCTGCTCTGATCGATAAGAAGCGCCAACGACACGTTTTCAGCCCATAAGTTTCGAATGCTGTGTCTTGCGAACGAAGTATTTTCAGAACACGGGGTATGGCTCTTTCTGCTCCGATCGGTGGGAGACAACATTGCCAGGTTTTCAGCCAATAAAATCACGAATGCTGTATCTCGTGAACGAAGCACTTTCAGGGCACGGGGTATAGATCATTCTGCTCTGTAGAAACTGTGCGACGTTGTGTATCGGTGGGAGGCCCAAACGGCAAGTTTCTAGTGTTTTGAATACTGTATCTCGTGAACGAAGCACTTTCAGGGCACGGGGTATAGATCATTCTGCTCTGATCGATAAGAAGCGCCAACGACACGTTTTCAGCCCATAAGTTTCGAATGCTGTGTCTTGCGAACGAAGTATTTTCAGAACACGGGGTATGGCTCTTTCTGCTCCGATCGGTGGGAGACAACATTGCCAGGTTTTCAGCCAATAAAATCACGAATGCTGTATCTCGTGAACGAAGCACTTTCAGGGCACGGGGTATAGATCATTCTGCTCTGTAGAAACTGTGCGACGTTGTGTATCGGTGGGAGGCCCAAACGGCAAGTTTCTAGTGTTTTGAATACTGTATCTCGTGAACGAAGCACTTTCAGGGCACGGGGTATAGATCATTCTGCTCTGATCGATAAGAAGCGCCAACGACACGTTTTCAGCCCATAAGTTTCGAATGCTGTGTCTTGCGAACGAAGTATTTTCAGAACACGGGGTATGGCTCTTCTGCTCCGATCGGTGGGAGACAACATTGCCAGGTTTTCAGCCAATAAAATCACGAATGCTGTATCTCGTGAACGAAGCACTTTCAGGGCACGGGGTATAGATCATTCTGCTCTGTAGAAACTGTGCGACGTTGTGTATCGGTGGGAGGCCCAAACGGCAAGTTTCTAGTGTTTTGAATACTGTATCTCGTGAACGAAGCACTTTCAGGGCACGGGGTATAGATCATTCTGCTCTGATCGATAAGAAGCGCCAACGACACGTTTTCAGCCCATAAGTTTCGAATGCTGTGTCTTGCGAACGAAGTATTTTCAGAACACGGGGTATGGCTCTTTCTGCTCCGATCGGTGGGAGACAACATTGCCAGGTTTTCAGCCAATAAAATCACGAATGCTGTATCTCGTGAACGAAGCACTTTCAGGGCACGGGGTATAGATCATTCTGCTCTGTAGAAACTGTGCGACGTTGTGTATCGGTGGGAGGCCCAAACGGCAAGTTTCTAGTGTTTTGAATACTGTATCTCGTGAACGAAGCACTTTCAGGGCACGGGGTATAGATCATTCTGCTCTGATCGATAAGAAGCGCCAACGACACGTTTTCAGCCCATAAGTTTCGAATGCTGTGTCTTGCGAACGAAGTATTTTCAGAACACGGGGTATGGCTCTTTCTGCTCCGATCGGTGGGAGACAACATTGCCAGGTTTTCAGCCAATAAAATCACGAATGCTGTATCTCGTGAACGAAGCACTTTCAGGGCACGGGGTATAGATCATTCTGCTCTGTAGAAACTGTGCGACGTTGTGTATCGGTGGGAGGCCCAAACGGCAAGTTTCTAGTGTTTTGAATACTGTATCTCGTGAACGAAGCACTTTCAGGGCACGGGGTATAGATCATTCTGCTCTGATCGATAAGAAGCGCCAACGACACGTTTTCAGCCCATAAGTTTCGAATGCTGTGTCTTGCGAACGAAGTATTTTCAGAACACGGGGTATGGCTCTTTCTGCTCCGATCGGTGGGAGACAACATTGCCAGGTTTTCAGCCAATAAAATCACGAATGCTGTATCTCGTGAACGAAGCACTTTCAGGGCACGGGGTATAGATCATTCTGCTCTGTAGAAACTGTGCGACGTTGTGTATCGGTGGGAGGCCCAAACGGCAAGTTTCTAGTGTTTTGAATACTGTATCTCGTGAACGAAGCACTTTCAGGGCACGGGGTATAGATCATTCTGCTCTGTAGAAACTGTGCGACGTTGTGTATCGGTGGGAGGCCCAAACGGCAAGTTTCTAGTGTTTTGAATACTGTATCTCGTGAACGAAGCACTTTCAGGGCACGGGGTATAGATCATTCTGCTCTGATCGATAAGAAGCGCCAACGACACGTTTTCAGCCCATAAGTTTCGAATGCTGTGTCTTGCGAACGAAGTATTTTCAGAACACGGGGTATGGCTCTTTCTGCTCCGATCGGTGGGAGACAACATTGCCAGGTTTTCAGCCAATAAAATCACGAATGCTGTATCTCGTGAACGAAGCACTTTCAGGGCACGGGGTATAGATCATTCTGCTCTGTAGAAACTGTGCGACGTTGTGTATCGGTGGGAGGCCCAAACGGCAAGTTTCTAGTGTTTTGAATACTGTATCTCGTGAACGAAGCACTTTCAGGGCACGGGGTATAGATCATTCTGCTCTGTAGAAACTGTGCGACGTTGTGTATCGGTGGGAGGCCCAAACGGCAAGTTTCTAGTGTTTTGAATGCTGTATCTCGTGAACGAAGCACTTTCAGGGCACGGGGTATAGATCATTCTGCTCTGTAGAAACTGTGCGACGTTGTGTATCGGTGGGAGGCCCAAACGGCAAGTTTCTAGTGTTTTGAATACTGTATCTCGTGAACGAAGCACTTTCAGGGCACGGGGTATAGATCATTCTGCTCTGATCGATAAGAAGCGCCAACGACACGTTTTCAGCCCATAAGTTTCGAATGCTGTGTCTTGCGAACGAAGTATTTTCAGAACACGGGGTATGGCTCTTTCTGCTCCGATCGGTGGGAGACAACATTGCCAGGTTTTCAGCCAATAAAATCACGAATGCTGTATCTCGTGAACGAAGCACTTTCAGGGCACGGGGTATAGATCATTCTGCTCTGTAGAAACTGTGCGACGTTGTGTATCGGTGGGAGGCCCAAACGGCAAGTTTCTAGTGTTTTGAATACTGTATCTCGTGAACGAAGCACTTTCAGGGCACGGGGTATAGATCATTCTGCTCTGTAGAAACTGTGCGACGTTGTGTATCGGTGGGAGGCCCAAACGGCAAGTTTCTAGTGTTTTGAATACTGTATCTCGTGAACGAAGCACTTTCAGGGCACGGGGTATAGATCATTCTGCTCTGATCGATAAGAAGCGCCAACGACACGTTTTCAGCCCATAAGTTTCGAATGCTGTGTCTTGCGAACGAAGTATTTTCAGAACACGGGTATGGCTCTTCTGCTCCGATCGGTGGGAGACAACATTGCCAGGTTTTCAGCCAATAAAATCACGAATGCTGTATCTCGTGAACGAAGCACTTTCAGGGCACGGGGTATAGATCATTCTGCTCTGTAGAAACTGTGCGACGTTGTGTATCGGTGGGAGGCCCAAACGGCAAGTTTCTAGTGTTTTGAATACTGTATCTCGTGAACGAAGCACTTTCAGGGCACGGGGTATAGATCATTCTGCTCTGATCGATAAGAAGCGCCAACGACACGTTTTCAGCCCATAAGTTTCGAATGCTGTGTCTTGCGAACGAAGTATTTTCAGAACACGGGGTATGGCTCTTTCTGCTCCGATCGGTGGGAGACAACATTGCCAGGTTTTCAGCCAATAAAATCACGAATGCTGTATCTCGTGAACGAAGCACTTTCAGGGCACGGGGTATAGATCATTCTGCTCTGTAGAAACTGTGCGACGTTGTGTATCGGTGGGAGGCCCAAACGGCAAGTTTCTAGTGTTTTGAATACTGTATCTCGTGAACGAAGCACTTTCAGGGCACGGGGTATAGATCATTCTGCTCTGATCGATAAGAAGCGCCAACGACACGTTTTCAGCCCATAAGTTTCGAATGCTGTGTCTTGCGAACGAAGTATTTTCAGAACACGGGGTATGGCTCTTTCTGCTCCGATCGGTGGGAGACAACATTGCCAGGTTTTCAGCCAATAAAATCACGAATGCTGTATCTCGTGAACGAAGCACTTTCAGGGCACGGGGTATAGATCATTCTGCTCTGTAGAAACTGTGCGACGTTGTGTATCGGTGGGAGGCCCAAACGGCAAGTTTCTAGTGTTTTGAATACTGTATCTCGTGAACGAAGCACTTTCAGGGCACGGGGTATAGATCATTCTGCTCTGATCGATAAGAAGCGCCAACGACACGTTTTCAGCCCATAAGTTTCGAATGCTGTGTCTTGCGAACGAAGTATTTTCAGAACACGGGGTATGGCTCTTTCTGCTCCGATCGGTGGGAGACAACATTGCCAGGTTTTCAGCCAATAAAATCACGAATGCTGTATCTCGTGAACGAAGCACTTTCAGGGCACGGGGTATAGATCATTCTGCTCTGTAGAAACTGTGCGACGTTGTGTATCGGTGGGAGGCCCAAACGGCAAGTTTCTAGTGTTTTGAATACTGTATCTCGTGAACGAAGCACTTTCAGGGCACGGGGTATAGATCATTCTGCTCTGTAGAAACTGTGCGACGTTGTGTATCGGTGGGAGGCCCAAACGGCAAGTTTCTAGTGTTTTGAATACTGTATCTCGTGAACGAAGCACTTTCAGGGCACGGGGTATAGATCATTCTGCTCTGATCGATAAGAAGCGCCAACGACACGTTTTCAGCCCATAAGTTTCGAATGCTGTGTCTTGTGAACGAAGCACTTTCAGAACACGGGGTATGGCTCTTCTGCTCTGATCGGTGGGAGACTACATTGCCAGGTTTTCAGCCAATAAAATCACGAATGCTGTATCTCGTGAACGAAGCACTTTCAGGGCACGGGGTATAGATCATTCTGCTCTGTAGAAACTGTGCGACGTTGTGTATCGGTGGGAGGCCCAAACGGCAAGTTTCTAGTGTTTTGAATACTGTATCTCGTGAACGAAGCACTTTCAGGGCACGGGGTATAGATCATTCTGCTCTGTAGAAACTGTGCGACGTTGTGTATCGGTGGGAGGCCCAAACGGCAAGTTTCTAGTGTTTTGAATACTGTATCTCGTGAACGAAGCACTTTCAGGGCACGGGGTATAGATCATTCTGCTCTGATCGATAAGAAGCGCCAACGACACGTTTTCAGCCCATAAGTTTCGAATGCTGTGTCTTGCGAACGAAGTATTTTCAGAACACGGGGTATGGCTCTTTCTGCTCCGATCGGTGGGAGACAACATTGCCAGGTTTTCAGCCAATAAAATCACGAATGCTGTATCTCGTGAACGAAGCACTTTCAGGGCACGGGGTATAGATCATTCTGCTCTGTAGAAACTGTGCGACGTTGTGTATCGGTGGGAGGCCCAAACGGCAAGTTTCTAGTGTTTTGAATACTGTATCTCGTGAACGAAGCACTTTCAGGGCACGGGGTATAGATCATTCTGCTCTGTAGAAACTGTGCGACGTTGTGTATCGGTGGGAGGCCCAAACGGCAAGTTTCTAGTGTTTTGAATACTGTATCTCGTGAACGAAGCACTTTCAGGGCACGGGGTATAGATCATTCTGCTCTGATCGATAAGAAGCGCCAACGACACGTTTTCAGCCCATAAGTTTCGAATGCTGTGTCTTGCGAACGAAGTATTTTCAGAACACGGGGTATGGCTCTTTCTGCTCCGATCGGTGGGAGACAACATTGCCAGGTTTTCAGCCAATAAAATCACGAATGCTGTATCTCGTGAACGAAGCACTTTCAGGGCACGGGGTATAGATCATTCTGCTCTGTAGAAACTGTGCGACGTTGTGTATCGGTGGGAGGCCCAAACGGCAAGTTTCTAGTGTTTTGAATACTGTATCTCGTGAACGAAGCACTTTCAGGGCACGGGGTATAGATCATTCTGCTCTGATCGATAAGAAGCGCCAACGACACGTTTTCAGCCCATAAGTTTCGAATGCTGTGTCTTGCGAACGAAGTATTTTCAGAACACGGGGTATGGCTCTTTCTGCTCCGATCGGTGGGAGACAACATTGCCAGGTTTTCAGCCAATAAAATCACGAATGCTGTATCTCGTGAACGAAGCACTTTCAGGGCACGGGGTATAGATCATTCTGCTCTGATCGATAAGAAGCGCCAACGACACGTTTTCAGCCCATAAGTTTCGAATGCTGTGTCTTGCGAACGAAGTATTTTCAGAACACGGGGTATGGCTCTTTCTGCTCCGATCGGTGGGAGACAACATTGCCAGGTTTTCAGCCAATAAAATCACGAATGCTGTATCTCGTGAACGAAGCACTTTCAGGGCACGGGGTATAGATCATTCTGCTCTGTAGAAACTGTGCGACGTTGTGTATCGGTGGGAGGCCCAAACGGCAAGTTTCTAGTGTTTTGAATACTGTATCTCGTGAACGAAGCACTTTCAGGGCACGGGGTATAGATCATTCTGCTCTGATCGATAAGAAGCGCCAACGACACGTTTTCAGCCCATAAGTTTCGAATGCTGTGTCTTGCGAACGAAGTATTTTCAGAACACGGGGTATGGCTCTTTCTGCTCCGATCGGTGGGAGACAACATTGCCAGGTTTTCAGCCAATAAAATCACGAATGCTGTATCTCGTGAACGAAGCACTTTCAGGGCACGGGGTATAGATCATTCTGCTCTGTAGAAACTGTGCGACGTTGTGTATCGGTGGGAGGCCCAAACGGCAAGTTTCTAGTGTTTTGAATACTGTATCTCGTGAACGAAGCACTTTCAGGGCACGGGGTATAGATCATTCTGCTCTGATCGATAAGAAGCGCCAACGACACGTTTTCAGCCCATAAGTTTCGAATGCTGTGTCTTGCGAACGAAGTATTTTCAGAACACGGGGTATGGCTCTTTCTGCTCCGATCGGTGGGAGACAACATTGCCAGGTTTTCAGCCAATAAAATCACGAATGCTGTATCTCGTGAACGAAGCACTTTCAGGGCACGGGGTATAGATCATTCTGCTCTGTAGAAACTGTGCGACGTTGTGTATCGGTGGGAGGCCCAAACGGCAAGTTTCTAGTGTTTTGAATACTGTATCTCGTGAACGAAGCACTTTCAGGGCACGGGGTATAGATCATTCTGCTCTGATCGATAAGAAGCGCCAACGACACGTTTTCAGCCCATAAGTTTCGAATGCTGTGTCTTGCGAACGAAGTATTTTCAGAACACGGGGTATGGCTCTTTCTGCTCCGATCGGTGGGAGACAACATTGCCAGGTTTTCAGCCAATAAAATCACGAATGCTGTATCTCGTGAACGAAGCACTTTCAGGGCACGGGGTATAGATCATTCTGCTCTGTAGAAACTGTGCGACGTTGTGTATCGGTGGGAGGCCCAAACGGCAAGTTTCTAGTGTTTTGAATACTGTATCTCGTGAACGAAGCACTTTCAGGGCACGGGGTATAGATCATTCTGCTCTGATCGATAAGAAGCGCCAACGACACGTTTTCAGCCCATAAGTTTCGAATGCTGTGTCTTGCGAACGAAGTATTTTCAGAACACGGGTATGGCTCTTTCTGCTCCGATCGGTGGGAGACAACATTGCCAGGTTTTCAGCCAATAAAATCACGAATGCTGTATCTCGTGAACGAAGCACTTTCAGGGCACGGGGTATAGATCATTCTGCTCTGTAGAAACTGTGCGACGTTGTGTATCGGTGGGAGGCCCAAACGGCAAGTTTCTAGTGTTTTGAATACTGTATCTCGTGAACGAAGCACTTTCAGGGCACGGGGTATAGATCATTCTGCTCTGATCGATAAGAAGCGCCAACGACACGTTTTCAGCCCATAAGTTTCGAATGCTGTGTCTTGCGAACGAAGTATTTTCAGAACACGGGGTATGGCTCTTTCTGCTCCGATCGGTGGGAGACAACATTGCCAGGTTTTCAGCCAATAAAATCACGAATGCTGTATCTCGTGAACGAAGCACTTTCAGGGCACGGGGTATAGATCATTCTGCTCTGTAGAAACTGTGCGACGTTGTGTATCGGTGGGAGGCCCAAACGGCAAGTTTCTAGTGTTTTGAATACTGTATCTCGTGAACGAAGCACTTTCAGGGCACGGGGTATAGATCATTCTGCTCTGATCGATAAGAAGCGCCAACGACACGTTTTCAGCCCATAAGTTTCGAATGCTGTGTCTTGCGAACGAAGTATTTTCAGAACACGGGGTATGGCTCTTTCTGCTCCGATCGGTGGGAGACAACATTGCCAGGTTTTCAGCCAATAAAATCACGAATGCTGTATCTCGTGAACGAAGCACTTTCAGGGCACGGGGTATAGATCATTCTGCTCTGTAGAAACTGTGCGACGTTGTGTATCGGTGGGAGGCCCAAACGGCAAGTTTCTAGTGTTTTGAATACTGTATCTCGTGAACGAAGCACTTTCAGGGCACGGGGTATAGATCATTCTGCTCTGTAGAAACTGTGCGACGTTGTGTATCGGTGGGAGGCCCAAACGGCAAGTTTCTAGTGTTTTGAATACTGTATCTCGTGAACGAAGCACTTTCAGGGCACGGGGTATAGATCATTCTGCTCTGTAGAAACTGTGCGACGTTGTGTATCGGTGGGAGGCCCAAACGGCAAGTTTCTAGTGTTTTGAATACTGTATCTCGTGAACGAAGCACTTTCAGGGCACGGGGTATAGATCATTCTGCTCTGATCGATAAGAAGCGCCAACGACACGTTTTCAGCCCATAAGTTTCGAATGCTGTGTCTTGCGAACGAAGTATTTTCAGAACACGGGGTATGGCTCTTTCTGCTCCGATCGGTGGGAGACAACATTGCCAGGTTTTCAGCCAATAAAATCACGAATGCTGTATCTCGTGAACGAAGCACTTTCAGGGCACGGGGTATAGATCATTCTGCTCTGTAGAAACTGTGCGACGTTGTGTATCGGTGGGAGGCCCAAACGGCAAGTTTCTAGTGTTTTGAATACTGTATCTCGTGAACGAAGCACTTTCAGGGCACGGGGTATAGATCATTCTGCTCTGATCGATAAGAAGCGCCAACGACACGTTTTCAGCCCATAAGTTTCGAATGCTGTGTCTTGCGAACGAAGTATTTTCAGAACACGGGGTATGGCTCTTTCTGCTCCGATCGGTGGGAGACAACATTGCCAGGTTTTCAGCCAATAAAATCACGAATGCTGTATCTCGTGAACGAAGCACTTTCAGGGCACGGGGTATAGATCATTCTGCTCTGTAGAAACTGTGCGACGTTGTGTATCGGTGGGAGGCCCAAACGGCAAGTTTCTAGTGTTTTGAATACTGTATCTCGTGAACGAAGCACTTTCAGGGCACGGGGTATAGATCATTCTGCTCTGATCGATAAGAAGCGCCAACGACACGTTTTCAGCCCATAAGTTTCGAATGCTGTGTCTTGCGAACGAAGTATTTTCAGAACACGGGGTATGGCTCTTTCTGCTCCGATCGGTGGGAGACAACATTGCCAGGTTTTCAGCCAATAAAATCACGAATGCTGTATCTCGTGAACGAAGCACTTTCAGGGCACGGGGTATAGATCATTCTGCTCTGTAGAAACTGTGCGACGTTGTGTATCGGTGGGAGGCCCAAACGGCAAGTTTCTAGTGTTTTGAATACTGTATCTCGTGAACGAAGCACTTTCAGGGCACGGGGTATAGATCATTCTGCTCTGATCGATAAGAAGCGCCAACGACACGTTTTCAGCCCATAAGTTTCGAATGCTGTGTCTTGCGAACGAAGTATTTTCAGAACACGGGGTATGGCTCTTTCTGCTCCGATCGGTGGGAGACAACATTGCCAGGTTTTCAGCCAATAAAATCACGAATGCTGTATCTCGTGAACGAAGCACTTTCAGGGCACGGGGTATAGATCATTCTGCTCTGTAGAAACTGTGCGACGTTGTGTATCGGTGGGAGGCCCAAACGGCAAGTTTCTAGTGTTTTGAATACTGTATCTCGTGAACGAAGCACTTTCAGGGCACGGGGTATAGATCATTCTGCTCTGATCGATAAGAAGCGCCAACGACACGTTTTCAGCCCATAAGTTTCGAATGCTGTGTCTTGCGAACGAAGTATTTTCAGAACACGGGGTATGGCTCTTTCTGCTCCGATCGGTGGGAGACAACATTGCCAGGTTTTCAGCCAATAAAATCACGAATGCTGTATCTCGTGAACGAAGCACTTTCAGGGCACGGGGTATAGATCATTCTGCTCTGTAGAAACTGTGCGACGTTGTGTATCGGTGGGAGGCCCAAACGGCAAGTTTCTAGTGTTTTGAATACTGTATCTCGTGAACGAAGCACTTTCAGGGCACGGGGTATAGATCATTCTGCTCTGATCGAAACTGTGCGACGTTGTGTATCGGTGGGAGCCCACGGCAAGTTTCTAGTGTTTTGAATGCTGTGTCTTGCGAACGAAGTATTTTCAGAACACGGGGTATGGCTCATTCTGCTCTGATCTGTGCGACGTTGTGTATCGGTGGAGGCCCAAGGCAATTTCTAGTCACGAATGCTGTATCTCGTGAACGAAGCACTTTCAGGGCACGGGGTATAGATCATTCTGCTCTGTAGAAACTGTGCGACGTTGTGTATCGGTGGGAGGCCCAAACGGCAAGTTTCTAGTGTTTTGAATACTGTATCTCGTGAACGAAGCACTTTCAGGGCACGGGGTATAGATCATTCTGCTCTGATCGATAAGAAGCGCCAACGACACGTTTTCAGCCCATAAGTTTCGAATGCTGTGTCTTGCGAACGAAGTATTTTCAGAACACGGGGTATGGCTCTTTCTGCTCCGATCGGTGGGAGACAACATTGCCAGGTTTTCAGCCAATAAAATCACGAATGCTGTATCTCGTGAACGAAGCACTTTCAGGGCACGGGGTATAGATCATTCTGCTCTGTAGAAACTGTGCGACGTTGTGTATCGGTGGGAGGCCCAAACGGCAAGTTTCTAGTGTTTTGAATACTGTATCTCGTGAACGAAGCACTTTCAGGGCACGGGGTATAGATCATTCTGCTCTGATCGATAAGAAGCGCCAACGACACGTTTTCAGCCCATAAGTTTCGAATGCTGTGTCTTGCGAACGAAGTATTTTCAGAACACGGGGTATGGCTCTTTCTGCTCCGATCGGTGGGAGACAACATTGCCAGGTTTTCAGCCAATAAAATCACGAATGCTGTATCTCGTGAACGAAGCACTTTCAGGGCACGGGGTATAGATCATTCTGCTCTGTAGAAACTGTGCGACGTTGTGTATCGGTGGGAGGCCCAAACGGCAAGTTTCTAGTGTTTTGAATACTGTATCTCGTGAACGAAGCACTTTCAGGGCACGGGGTATAGATCATTCTGCTCTGATCGATAAGAAGCGCCAACGACACGTTTTCAGCCCATAAGTTTCGAATGCTGTGTCTTGCGAACGAAGTATTTTCAGAACACGGGGTATGGCTCTTTCTGCTCCGATCGGTGGGAGACAACATTGCCAGGTTTTCAGCCAATAAAATCACGAATGCTGTATCTCGTGAACGAAGCACTTTCAGGGCACGGGGTATAGATCATTCTGCTCTGTAGAAACTGTGCGACGTTGTGTATCGGTGGGAGGCCCAAACGGCAAGTTTCTAGTGTTTTGAATACTGTATCTCGTGAACGAAGCACTTTCAGGGCACGGGGTATAGATCATTCTGCTCTGATCGATAAGAAGCGCCAACGACACGTTTTCAGCCCATAAGTTTCGAATGCTGTGTCTTGCGAACGAAGTATTTTCAGAACACGGGTATGGCTCTTTCTGCTCCGATCGGTGGGAGACAACATTGCCAGGTTTTCAGCCAATAAAATCACGAATGCTGTATCTCGTGAACGAAGCACTTTCAGGGCACGGGGTATAGATCATTCTGCTCTGATCGATAAGAAGCGCCAACGACACGTTTTCAGCCCATAAGTTTCGAATGCTGTGTCTTGCGAACGAAGTATTTTCAGAACACGGGGTATGGCTCTTTCTGCTCCGATCGGTGGGAGACAACATTGCCAGGTTTTCAGCCAATAAAATCACGAATGCTGTATCTCGTGAACGAAGCACTTTCAGGGCACGGGGTATAGATCATTCTGCTCTGTAGAAACTGTGCGACGTTGTGTATCGGTGGGAGGCCCAAACGGCAAGTTTCTAGTGTTTTGAATACTGTATCTCGTGAACGAAGCACTTTCAGGGCACGGGGTATAGATCATTCTGCTCTGATCGATAAGAAGCGCCAACGACACGTTTTCAGCCCATAAGTTTCGAATGCTGTGTCTTGCGAACGAAGTATTTTCAGAACACGGGGTATGGCTCTTTCTGCTCCGATCGGTGGGAGACAACATTGCCAGGTTTTCAGCCAATAAAATCACGAATGCTGTATCTCGTGAACGAAGCACTTTCAGGGCACGGGGTATAGATCATTCTGCTCTGTAGAAACTGTGCGACGTTGTGTATCGGTGGGAGGCCCAAACGGCAAGTTTCTAGTGTTTTGAATACTGTATCTCGTGAACGAAGCACTTTCAGGGCACGGGGTATAGATCATTCTGCTCTGATCGATAAGAAGCGCCAACGACACGTTTTCAGCCCATAAGTTTCGAATGCTGTGTCTTGCGAACGAAGTATTTTCAGAACACGGGGTATGGCTCTTTCTGCTCCGATCGGTGGGAGACAACATTGCCAGGTTTTCAGCCAATAAAATCACGAATGCTGTATCTCGTGAACGAAGCACTTTCAGGGCACGGGGTATAGATCATTCTGCTCTGTAGAAACTGTGCGACGTTGTGTATCGGTGGGAGGCCCAAACGGCAAGTTTCTAGTGTTTTGAATACTGTATCTCGTGAACGAAGCACTTTCAGGGCACGGGGTATAGATCATTCTGCTCTGATCGATAAGAAGCGCCAACGACACGTTTTCAGCCCATAAGTTTCGAATGCTGTGTCTTGCGAACGAAGTATTTTCAGAACACGGGGTATGGCTCTTTCTGCTCCGATCGGTGGGAGACAACATTGCCAGGTTTTCAGCCAATAAAATCACGAATGCTGTATCTCGTGAACGAAGCACTTTCAGGGCACGGGGTATAGATCATTCTGCTCTGTAGAAACTGTGCGACGTTGTGTATCGGTGGGAGGCCCAAACGGCAAGTTTCTAGTGTTTTGAATACTGTATCTCGTGAACGAAGCACTTTCAGGGCACGGGGTATAGATCATTCTGCTCTGATCGATAAGAAGCGCCAACGACACGTTTTCAGCCCATAAGTTTCGAATGCTGTGTCTTGCGAACGAAGTATTTTCAGAACACGGGGTATGGCTCTTTCTGCTCCGATCGGTGGGAGACAACATTGCCAGGTTTTCAGCCAATAAAATCACGAATGCTGTATCTCGTGAACGAAGCACTTTCAGGGCACGGGGTATAGATCATTCTGCTCTGTAGAAACTGTGCGACGTTGTGTATCGGTGGGAGGCCCAAACGGCAAGTTTCTAGTGTTTTGAATACTGTATCTCGTGAACGAAGCACTTTCAGGGCACGGGGTATAGATCATTCTGCTCTGATCGATAAGAAGCGCCAACGACACGTTTTCAGCCCATAAGTTTCGAATGCTGTGTCTTGCGAACGAAGTATTTTCAGAACACGGGGTATGGCTCTTCTGCTCCGATCGGTGGGAGACAACATTGCCAGGTTTTCAGCCAATAAAATCACGAATGCTGTATCTCGTGAACGAAGCACTTTCAGGGCACGGGGTATAGATCATTCTGCTCTGTAGAAACTGTGCGACGTTGTGTATCGGTGGGAGGCCCAAACGGCAAGTTTCTAGTGTTTTGAATACTGTATCTCGTGAACGAAGCACTTTCAGGGCACGGGGTATAGATCATTCTGCTCTGATCGATAAGAAGCGCCAACGACACGTTTTCAGCCCATAAGTTTCGAATGCTGTGTCTTGCGAACGAAGTATTTTCAGAACACGGGGTATGGCTCTTTCTGCTCCGATCGGTGGGAGACAACATTGCCAGGTTTTCAGCCAATAAAATCACGAATGCTGTATCTCGTGAACGAAGCACTTTCAGGGCACGGGGTATAGATCATTCTGCTCTGTAGAAACTGTGCGACGTTGTGTATCGGTGGGAGGCCCAAACGGCAAGTTTCTAGTGTTTTGAATACTGTATCTCGTGAACGAAGCACTTTCAGGGCACGGGGTATAGATCATTCTGCTCTGATCGATAAGAAGCGCCAACGACACGTTTTCAGCCCATAAGTTTCGAATGCTGTGTCTTGCGAACGAAGTATTTTCAGAACACGGGGTATGGCTCTTTCTGCTCCGATCGGTGGGAGACAACATTGCCAGGTTTTCAGCCAATAAAATCACGAATGCTGTATCTCGTGAACGAAGCACTTTCAGGGCACGGGGTATAGATCATTCTGCTCTGTAGAAACTGTGCGACGTTGTGTATCGGTGGGAGGCCCAAACGGCAAGTTTCTAGTGTTTTGAATACTGTATCTCGTGAACGAAGCACTTTCAGGGCACGGGGTATAGATCATTCTGCTCTGATCGATAAGAAGCGCCAACGACACGTTTTCAGCCCATAAGTTTCGAATGCTGTGTCTTGCGAACGAAGTATTTTCAGAACACGGGGTATGGCTCTTTCTGCTCCGATCGGTGGGAGACAACATTGCCAGGTTTTCAGCCAATAAAATCACGAATGCTGTATCTCGTGAACGAAGCACTTTCAGGGCACGGGGTATAGATCATTCTGCTCTGTAGAAACTGTGCGACGTTGTGTATCGGTGGGAGGCCCAAACGGCAAGTTTCTAGTGTTTTGAATACTGTATCTCGTGAACGAAGCACTTTCAGGGCACGGGGTATAGATCATTCTGCTCTGATCGATAAGAAGCGCCAACGACACGTTTTCAGCCCATAAGTTTCGAATGCTGTGTCTTGCGAACGAAGTATTTTCAGAACACGGGGTATGGCTCTTTCTGCTCCGATCGGTGGGAGACAACATTGCCAGGTTTTCAGCCAATAAAATCACGAATGCTGTATCTCGTGAACGAAGCACTTTCAGGGCACGGGGTATAGATCATTCTGCTCTGTAGAAACTGTGCGACGTTGTGTATCGGTGGGAGGCCCAAACGGCAAGTTTCTAGTGTTTTGAATACTGTATCTCGTGAACGAAGCACTTTCAGGGCACGGGGTATAGATCATTCTGCTCTGATCGATAAGAAGCGCCAACGACACGTTTTCAGCCCATAAGTTTCGAATGCTGTGTCTTGCGAACGAAGTATTTTCAGAACACGGGGTATGGCTCTTTCTGCTCCGATCGGTGGGAGACAACATTGCCAGGTTTTCAGCCAATAAAATCACGAATGCTGTATCTCGTGAACGAAGCACTTTCAGGGCACGGGGTATAGATCATTCTGCTCTGTAGAAACTGTGCGACGTTGTGTATCGGTGGGAGGCCCAAACGGCAAGTTTCTAGTGTTTTGAATACTGTATCTCGTGAACGAAGCACTTTCAGGGCACGGGGTATAGATCATTCTGCTCTGATCGATAAGAAGCGCCAACGACACGTTTTCAGCCCATAAGTTTCGAATGCTGTGTCTTGCGAACGAAGTATTTTCAGAACACGGGGTATGGCTCTTTCTGCTCCGATCGGTGGGAGACAACATTGCCAGGTTTTCAGCCAATAAAATCACGAATGCTGTATCTCGTGAACGAAGCACTTTCAGGGCACGGGGTATAGATCATTCTGCTCTGTAGAAACTGTGCGACGTTGTGTATCGGTGGGAGGCCCAAACGGCAAGTTTCTAGTGTTTTGAATACTGTATCTCGTGAACGAAGCACTTTCAGGGCACGGGGTATAGATCATTCTGCTCTGATCGATAAGAAGCGCCAACGACACGTTTTCAGCCCATAAGTTTCGAATGCTGTGTCTTGCGAACGAAGTATTTTCAGAACACGGGGTATGGCTCTTTCTGCTCCGATCGGTGGGAGACAACATTGCCAGGTTTTCAGCCAATAAAATCACGAATGCTGTATCTCGTGAACGAAGCACTTTCAGGGCACGGGGTATAGATCATTCTGCTCTGTAGAAACTGTGCGACGTTGTGTATCGGTGGGAGGCCCAAACGGCAAGTTTCTAGTGTTTTGAATACTGTATCTCGTGAACGAAGCACTTTCAGGGCACGGGGTATAGATCATTCTGCTCTGATCGATAAGAAGCGCCAACGACACGTTTTCAGCCCATAAGTTTCGAATGCTGTGTCTTGCGAACGAAGTATTTTCAGAACACGGGGTATGGCTCTTTCTGCTCCGATCGGTGGGAGACAACATTGCCAGGTTTTCAGCCAATAAAATCACGAATGCTGTATCTCGTGAACGAAGCACTTTCAGGGCACGGGGTATAGATCATTCTGCTCTGTAGAAACTGTGCGACGTTGTGTATCGGTGGGAGGCCCAAACGGCAAGTTTCTAGTGTTTTGAATACTGTATCTCGTGAACGAAGCACTTTCAGGGCACGGGGTATAGATCATTCTGCTCTGATCGATAAGAAGCGCCAACGACACGTTTTCAGCCCATAAGTTTCGAATGCTGTGTCTTGCGAACGAAGTATTTTCAGAACACGGGGTATGGCTCTTTCTGCTCCGATCGGTGGGAGACAACATTGCCAGGTTTTCAGCCAATAAAATCACGAATGCTGTATCTCGTGAACGAAGCACTTTCAGGGCACGGGGTATAGATCATTCTGCTCTGTAGAAACTGTGCGACGTTGTGTATCGGTGGGAGGCCCAAACGGCAAGTTTCTAGTGTTTTGAATACTGTATCTCGTGAACGAAGCACTTTCAGGGCACGGGGTATAGATCATTCTGCTCTGATCGATAAGAAGCGCCAACGACACGTTTTCAGCCCATAAGTTTCGAATGCTGTGTCTTGCGAACGAAGTATTTTCAGAACACGGGGTATGGCTCTTTCTGCTCCGATCGGTGGGAGACAACATTGCCAGGTTTTCAGCCAATAAAATCACGAATGCTGTATCTCGTGAACGAAGCACTTTCAGGGCACGGGGTATAGATCATTCTGCTCTGTAGAAACTGTGCGACGTTGTGTATCGGTGGGAGGCCCAAACGGCAAGTTTCTAGTGTTTTGAATACTGTATCTCGTGAACGAAGCACTTTCAGGGCACGGGGTATAGATCATTCTGCTCTGATCGATAAGAAGCGCCAACGACACGTTTTCAGCCCATAAGTTTCGAATGCTGTGTCTTGCGAACGAAGTATTTTCAGAACACGGGGTATGGCTCTTTCTGCTCCGATCGGTGGGAGACAACATTGCCAGGTTTTCAGCCAATAAAATCACGAATGCTGTATCTCGTGAACGAAGCACTTTCAGGGCACGGGGTATAGATCATTCTGCTCTGTAGAAACTGTGCGACGTTGTGTATCGGTGGGAGGCCCAAACGGCAAGTTTCTAGTGTTTTGAATACTGTATCTCGTGAACGAAGCACTTTCAGGGCACGGGGTATAGATCATTCTGCTCTGATCGATAAGAAGCGCCAACGACACGTTTTCAGCCCATAAGTTTCGAATGCTGTGTCTTGCGAACGAAGTATTTTCAGAACACGGGGTATGGCTCTTTCTGCTCCGATCGGTGGGAGACAACATTGCCAGGTTTTCAGCCAATAAAATCACGAATGCTGTATCTCGTGAACGAAGCACTTTCAGGGCACGGGGTATAGATCATTCTGCTCTGTAGAAACTGTGCGACGTTGTGTATCGGTGGGAGGCCCAAACGGCAAGTTTCTAGTGTTTTGAATACTGTATCTCGTGAACGAAGCACTTTCAGGGCACGGGGTATAGATCATTCTGCTCTGATCGATAAGAAGCGCCAACGACACGTTTTCAGCCCATAAGTTTCGAATGCTGTGTCTTGCGAACGAAGTATTTTCAGAACACGGGGTATGGCTCTTTCTGCTCCGATCGGTGGGAGACAACATTGCCAGGTTTTCAGCCAATAAAATCACGAATGCTGTATCTCGTGAACGAAGCACTTTCAGGGCACGGGGTATAGATCATTCTGCTCTGTAGAAACTGTGCGACGTTGTGTATCGGTGGGAGGCCCAAACGGCAAGTTTCTAGTGTTTTGAATACTGTATCTCGTGAACGAAGCACTTTCAGGGCACGGGGTATAGATCATTCTGCTCTGATCGATAAGAAGCGCCAACGACACGTTTTCAGCCCATAAGTTTCGAATGCTGTGTCTTGCGAACGAAGTATTTTCAGAACACGGGTATGGCTCTTTCTGCTCCGATCGGTGGGAGACAACATTGCCAGGTTTTCAGCCAATAAAATCACGAATGCTGTATCTCGTGAACGAAGCACTTTCAGGGCACGGGGTATAGATCATTCTGCTCTGTAGAAACTGTGCGACGTTGTGTATCGGTGGGAGGCCCAAACGGCAAGTTTCTAGTGTTTTGAATACTGTATCTCGTGAACGAAGCACTTTCAGGGCACGGGGTATAGATCATTCTGCTCTGATCGATAAGAAGCGCCAACGACACGTTTTCAGCCCATAAGTTTCGAATGCTGTGTCTTGCGAACGAAGTATTTTCAGAACACGGGGTATGGCTCTTTCTGCTCCGATCGGTGGGAGACAACATTGCCAGGTTTTCAGCCAATAAAATCACGAATGCTGTATCTCGTGAACGAAGCACTTTCAGGGCACGGGGTATAGATCATTCTGCTCTGTAGAAACTGTGCGACGTTGTGTATCGGTGGGAGGCCCAAACGGCAAGTTTCTAGTGTTTTGAATACTGTATCTCGTGAACGAAGCACTTTCAGGGCACGGGGTATAGATCATTCTGCTCTGATCGATAAGAAGCGCCAACGACACGTTTTCAGCCCATAAGTTTCGAATGCTGTGTCTTGCGAACGAAGTATTTTCAGAACACGGGGTATGGCTCTTTCTGCTCCGATCGGTGGGAGACAACATTGCCAGGTTTTCAGCCAATAAAATCACGAATGCTGTATCTCGTGAACGAAGCACTTTCAGGGCACGGGGTATAGATCATTCTGCTCTGTAGAAACTGTGCGACGTTGTGTATCGGTGGGAGGCCCAAACGGCAAGTTTCTAGTGTTTTGAATACTGTATCTCGTGAACGAAGCACTTTCAGGGCACGGGGTATAGATCATTCTGCTCTGATCGATAAGAAGCGCCAACGACACGTTTTCAGCCCATAAGTTTCGAATGCTGTGTCTTGCGAACGAAGTATTTTCAGAACACGGGGTATGGCTCTTTCTGCTCCGATCGGTGGGAGACAACATTGCCAGGTTTTCAGCCAATAAAATCACGAATGCTGTATCTCGTGAACGAAGCACTTTCAGGGCACGGGGTATAGATCATTCTGCTCTGTAGAAACTGTGCGACGTTGTGTATCGGTGGGAGGCCCAAACGGCAAGTTTCTAGTGTTTTGAATACTGTATCTCGTGAACGAAGCACTTTCAGGGCACGGGGTATAGATCATTCTGCTCTGATCGATAAGAAGCGCCAACGACACGTTTTCAGCCCATAAGTTTCGAATGCTGTGTCTTGCGAACGAAGTATTTTCAGAACACGGGGTATGGCTCTTTCTGCTCCGATCGGTGGGAGACAACATTGCCAGGTTTTCAGCCAATAAAATCACGAATGCTGTATCTCGTGAACGAAGCACTTTCAGGGCACGGGGTATAGATCATTCTGCTCTGTAGAAACTGTGCGACGTTGTGTATCGGTGGGAGGCCCAAACGGCAAGTTTCTAGTGTTTTGAATACTGTATCTCGTGAACGAAGCACTTTCAGGGCACGGGGTATAGATCATTCTGCTCTGATCGATAAGAAGCGCCAACGACACGTTTTCAGCCCATAAGTTTCGAATGCTGTGTCTTGCGAACGAAGTATTTTCAGAACACGGGGTATGGCTCTTTCTGCTCCGATCGGTGGGAGACAACATTGCCAGGTTTTCAGCCAATAAAATCACGAATGCTGTATCTCGTGAACGAAGCACTTTCAGGGCACGGGGTATAGATCATTCTGCTCTGTAGAAACTGTGCGACGTTGTGTATCGGTGGGAGGCCCAAACGGCAAGTTTCTAGTGTTTTGAATACTGTATCTCGTGAACGAAGCACTTTCAGGGCACGGGGTATAGATCATTCTGCTCTGATCGATAAGAAGCGCCAACGACACGTTTTCAGCCCATAAGTTTCGAATGCTGTGTCTTGCGAACGAAGTATTTTCAGAACACGGGGTATGGCTCTTTCTGCTCCGATCGGTGGGAGACAACATTGCCAGGTTTTCAGCCAATAAAATCACGAATGCTGTATCTCGTGAACGAAGCACTTTCAGGGCACGGGGTATAGATCATTCTGCTCTGTAGAAACTGTGCGACGTTGTGTATCGGTGGGAGGCCCAAACGGCAAGTTTCTAGTGTTTTGAATACTGTATCTCGTGAACGAAGCACTTTCAGGGCACGGGGTATAGATCATTCTGCTCTGATCGATAAGAAGCGCCAACGACACGTTTTCAGCCCATAAGTTTCGAATGCTGTGTCTTGCGAACGAAGTATTTTCAGAACACGGGGTATGGCTCTTTCTGCTCCGATCGGTGGGAGACAACATTGCCAGGTTTTCAGCCAATAAAATCACGAATGCTGTATCTCGTGAACGAAGCACTTTCAGGGCACGGGGTATAGATCATTCTGCTCTGTAGAAACTGTGCGACGTTGTGTATCGGTGGGAGGCCCAAACGGCAAGTTTCTAGTGTTTTGAATACTGTATCTCGTGAACGAAGCACTTTCAGGGCACGGGGTATAGATCATTCTGCTCTGATCGATAAGAAGCGCCAACGACACGTTTTCAGCCCATAAGTTTCGAATGCTGTGTCTTGCGAACGAAGTATTTTCAGAACACGGGGTATGGCTCTTTCTGCTCCGATCGGTGGGAGACAACATTGCCAGGTTTTCAGCCAATAAAATCACGAATGCTGTATCTCGTGAACGAAGCACTTTCAGGGCACGGGGTATAGATCATTCTGCTCTGTAGAAACTGTGCGACGTTGTGTATCGGTGGGAGGCCCAAACGGCAAGTTTCTAGTGTTTTGAATACTGTATCTCGTGAACGAAGCACTTTCAGGGCACGGGGTATAGATCATTCTGCTCTGATCGATAAGAAGCGCCAACGACACGTTTTCAGCCCATAAGTTTCGAATGCTGTGTCTTGCGAACGAAGTATTTTCAGAACACGGGGTATGGCTCTTTCTGCTCCGATCGGTGGGAGACAACATTGCCAGGTTTTCAGCCAATAAAATCACGAATGCTGTATCTCGTGAACGAAGCACTTTCAGGGCACGGGGTATAGATCATTCTGCTCTGTAGAAACTGTGCGACGTTGTGTATCGGTGGGAGGCCCAAACGGCAAGTTTCTAGTGTTTTGAATACTGTATCTCGTGAACGAAGCACTTTCAGGGCACGGGGTATAGATCATTCTGCTCTGATCGATAAGAAGCGCCAACGACACGTTTTCAGCCCATAAGTTTCGAATGCTGTGTCTTGCGAACGAAGTATTTTCAGAACACGGGGTATGGCTCTTTCTGCTCCGATCGGTGGGAGACAACATTGCCAGGTTTTCAGCCAATAAAATCACGAATGCTGTATCTCGTGAACGAAGCACTTTCAGGGCACGGGGTATAGATCATTCTGCTCTGTAGAAACTGTGCGACGTTGTGTATCGGTGGGAGGCCCAAACGGCAAGTTTCTAGTGTTTTGAATACTGTATCTCGTGAACGAAGCACTTTCAGGGCACGGGGTATAGATCATTCTGCTCTGATCGATAAGAAGCGCCAACGACACGTTTTCAGCCCATAAGTTTCGAATGCTGTGTCTTGCGAACGAAGTATTTTCAGAACACGGGGTATGGCTCTTTCTGCTCCGATCGGTGGGAGACAACATTGCCAGGTTTTCAGCCAATAAAATCACGAATGCTGTATCTCGTGAACGAAGCACTTTCAGGGCACGGGGTATAGATCATTCTGCTCTGTAGAAACTGTGCGACGTTGTGTATCGGTGGGAGGCCCAAACGGCAAGTTTCTAGTGTTTTGAATACTGTATCTCGTGAACGAAGCACTTTCAGGGCACGGGGTATAGATCATTCTGCTCTGATCGATAAGAAGCGCCAACGACACGTTTTCAGCCCATAAGTTTCGAATGCTGTGTCTTGCGAACGAAGTATTTTCAGAACACGGGGTATGGCTCTTTCTGCTCCGATCGGTGGGAGACAACATTGCCAGGTTTTCAGCCAATAAAATCACGAATGCTGTATCTCGTGAACGAAGCACTTTCAGGGCACGGGGTATAGATCATTCTGCTCTGTAGAAACTGTGCGACGTTGTGTATCGGTGGGAGGCCCAAACGGCAAGTTTCTAGTGTTTTGAATACTGTATCTCGTGAACGAAGCACTTTCAGGGCACGGGGTATAGATCATTCTGCTCTGATCGATAAGAAGCGCCAACGACACGTTTTCAGCCCATAAGTTTCGAATGCTGTGTCTTGCGAACGAAGTATTTTCAGAACACGGGGTATGGCTCTTTCTGCTCCGATCGGTGGGAGACAACATTGCCAGGTTTTCAGCCAATAAAATCACGAATGCTGTATCTCGTGAACGAAGCACTTTCAGGGCACGGGGTATAGATCATTCTGCTCTGTAGAAACTGTGCGACGTTGTGTATCGGTGGGAGGCCCAAACGGCAAGTTTCTAGTGTTTTGAATACTGTATCTCGTGAACGAAGCACTTTCAGGGCACGGGGTATAGATCATTCTGCTCTGATCGATAAGAAGCGCCAACGACACGTTTTCAGCCCATAAGTTTCGAATGCTGTGTCTTGCGAACGAAGTATTTTCAGAACACGGGGTATGGCTCTTTCTGCTCCGATCGGTGGGAGACAACATTGCCAGGTTTTCAGCCAATAAAATCACGAATGCTGTATCTCGTGAACGAAGCACTTTCAGGGCACGGGGTATAGATCATTCTGCTCTGATCGATAAGAAGCGCCAACGACACGTTTTCAGCCCATAAGTTTCGAATGCTGTGTCTTGCGAACGAAGTATTTTCAGAACACGGGGTATGGCTCTTTCTGCTCCGATCGGTGGGAGACAACATTGCCAGGTTTTCAGCCAATAAAATCACGAATGCTGTATCTCGTGAACGAAGCACTTTCAGGGCACGGGGTATAGATCATTCTGCTCTGTAGAAACTGTGCGACGTTGTGTATCGGTGGGAGGCCCAAACGGCAAGTTTCTAGTGTTTTGAATACTGTATCTCGTGAACGAAGCACTTTCAGGGCACGGGGTATAGATCATTCTGCTCTGATCGATAAGAAGCGCCAACGACACGTTTTCAGCCCATAAGTTTCGAATGCTGTGTCTTGCGAACGAAGTATTTTCAGAACACGGGGTATGGCTCTTTCTGCTCCGATCGGTGGGAGACAACATTGCCAGGTTTTCAGCCAATAAAATCACGAATGCTGTATCTCGTGAACGAAGCACTTTCAGGGCACGGGGTATAGATCATTCTGCTCTGTAGAAACTGTGCGACGTTGTGTATCGGTGGGAGGCCCAAACGGCAAGTTTCTAGTGTTTTGAATACTGTATCTCGTGAACGAAGCACTTTCAGGGCACGGGGTATAGATCATTCTGCTCTGATCGATAAGAAGCGCCAACGACACGTTTTCAGCCCATAAGTTTCGAATGCTGTGTCTTGCGAACGAAGTATTTTCAGAACACGGGGTATGGCTCTTTCTGCTCCGATCGGTGGGAGACAACATTGCCAGGTTTTCAGCCAATAAAATCACGAATGCTGTATCTCGTGAACGAAGCACTTTCAGGGCACGGGGTATAGATCATTCTGCTCTGTAGAAACTGTGCGACGTTGTGTATCGGTGGGAGGCCCAAACGGCAAGTTTCTAGTGTTTTGAATACTGTATCTCGTGAACGAAGCACTTTCAGGGCACGGGGTATAGATCATTCTGCTCTGATCGATAAGAAGCGCCAACGACACGTTTTCAGCCCATAAGTTTCGAATGCTGTGTCTTGCGAACGAAGTATTTTCAGAACACGGGGTATGGCTCTTTCTGCTCCGATCGGTGGGAGACAACATTGCCAGGTTTTCAGCCAATAAAATCACGAATGCTGTATCTCGTGAACGAAGCACTTTCAGGGCACGGGGTATAGATCATTCTGCTCTGTAGAAACTGTGCGACGTTGTGTATCGGTGGGAGGCCCAAACGGCAAGTTTCTAGTGTTTTGAATACTGTATCTCGTGAACGAAGCACTTTCAGGGCACGGGGTATAGATCATTCTGCTCTGATCGATAAGAAGCGCCAACGACACGTTTTCAGCCCATAAGTTTCGAATGCTGTGTCTTGCGAACGAAGTATTTTCAGAACACGGGGTATGGCTCTTTCTGCTCCGATCGGTGGGAGACAACATTGCCAGGTTTTCAGCCAATAAAATCACGAATGCTGTATCTCGTGAACGAAGCACTTTCAGGGCACGGGGTATAGATCATTCTGCTCTGTAGAAACTGTGCGACGTTGTGTATCGGTGGGAGGCCCAAACGGCAAGTTTCTAGTGTTTTGAATACTGTATCTCGTGAACGAAGCACTTTCAGGGCACGGGGTATAGATCATTCTGCTCTGATCGATAAGAAGCGCCAACGACACGTTTTCAGCCCATAAGTTTCGAATGCTGTGTCTTGCGAACGAAGTATTTTCAGAACACGGGGTATGGCTCTTTCTGCTCCGATCGGTGGGAGACAACATTGCCAGGTTTTCAGCCAATAAAATCACGAATGCTGTATCTCGTGAACGAAGCACTTTCAGGGCACGGGGTATAGATCATTCTGCTCTGTAGAAACTGTGCGACGTTGTGTATCGGTGGGAGGCCCAAACGGCAAGTTTCTAGTGTTTTGAATACTGTATCTCGTGAACGAAGCACTTTCAGGGCACGGGGTATAGATCATTCTGCTCTGATCGATAAGAAGCGCCAACGACACGTTTTCAGCCCATAAGTTTCGAATGCTGTGTCTTGCGAACGAAGTATTTTCAGAACACGGGGTATGGCTCTTTCTGCTCCGATCGGTGGGAGACAACATTGCCAGGTTTTCAGCCAATAAAATCACGAATGCTGTATCTCGTGAACGAAGCACTTTCAGGGCACGGGGTATAGATCATTCTGCTCTGTAGAAACTGTGCGACGTTGTGTATCGGTGGGAGGCCCAAACGGCAAGTTTCTAGTGTTTTGAATACTGTATCTCGTGAACGAAGCACTTTCAGGGCACGGGGTATAGATCATTCTGCTCTGATCGATAAGAAGCGCCAACGACACGTTTTCAGCCCATAAGTTTCGAATGCTGTGTCTTGCGAACGAAGTATTTTCAGAACACGGGGTATGGCTCTTTCTGCTCCGATCGGTGGGAGACAACATTGCCAGGTTTTCAGCCAATAAAATCACGAATGCTGTATCTCGTGAACGAAGCACTTTCAGGGCACGGGGTATAGATCATTCTGCTCTGTAGAAACTGTGCGACGTTGTGTATCGGTGGGAGGCCCAAACGGCAAGTTTCTAGTGTTTTGAATACTGTATCTCGTGAACGAAGCACTTTCAGGGCACGGGGTATAGATCATTCTGCTCTGATCGATAAGAAGCGCCAACGACACGTTTTCAGCCCATAAGTTTCGAATGCTGTGTCTTGCGAACGAAGTATTTTCAGAACACGGGGTATGGCTCTTTCTGCTCCGATCGGTGGGAGACAACATTGCCAGGTTTTCAGCCAATAAAATCACGAATGCTGTATCTCGTGAACGAAGCACTTTCAGGGCACGGGGTATAGATCATTCTGCTCTGTAGAAACTGTGCGACGTTGTGTATCGGTGGGAGGCCCAAACGGCAAGTTTCTAGTGTTTTGAATACTGTATCTCGTGAACGAAGCACTTTCAGGGCACGGGGTATAGATCATTCTGCTCTGATCGATAAGAAGCGCCAACGACACGTTTTCAGCCCATAAGTTTCGAATGCTGTGTCTTGCGAACGAAGTATTTTCAGAACACGGGGTATGGCTCTTTCTGCTCCGATCGGTGGGAGACAACATTGCCAGGTTTTCAGCCAATAAAATCACGAATGCTGTATCTCGTGAACGAAGCACTTTCAGGGCACGGGGTATAGATCATTCTGCTCTGTAGAAACTGTGCGACGTTGTGTATCGGTGGGAGGCCCAAACGGCAAGTTTCTAGTGTTTTGAATACTGTATCTCGTGAACGAAGCACTTTCAGGGCACGGGGTATAGATCATTCTGCTCTGATCGATAAGAAGCGCCAACGACACGTTTTCAGCCCATAAGTTTCGAATGCTGTGTCTTGCGAACGAAGTATTTTCAGAACACGGGGTATGGCTCTTTCTGCTCCGATCGGTGGGAGACAACATTGCCAGGTTTTCAGCCAATAAAATCACGAATGCTGTATCTCGTGAACGAAGCACTTTCAGGGCACGGGGTATAGATCATTCTGCTCTGTAGAAACTGTGCGACGTTGTGTATCGGTGGGAGGCCCAAACGGCAAGTTTCTAGTGTTTTGAATACTGTATCTCGTGAACGAAGCACTTTCAGGGCACGGGGTATAGATCATTCTGCTCTGATCGATAAGAAGCGCCAACGACACGTTTTCAGCCCATAAGTTTCGAATGCTGTGTCTTGCGAACGAAGTATTTTCAGAACACGGGGTATGGCTCTTTCTGCTCCGATCGGTGGGAGACAACATTGCCAGGTTTTCAGCCAATAAAATCACGAATGCTGTATCTCGTGAACGAAGCACTTTCAGGGCACGGGGTATAGATCATTCTGCTCTGTAGAAACTGTGCGACGTTGTGTATCGGTGGGAGGCCCAAACGGCAAGTTTCTAGTGTTTTGAATACTGTATCTCGTGAACGAAGCACTTTCAGGGCACGGGGTATAGATCATTCTGCTCTGATCGATAAGAAGCGCCAACGACACGTTTTCAGCCCATAAGTTTCGAATGCTGTGTCTTGCGAACGAAGTATTTTCAGAACACGGGGTATGGCTCTTTCTGCTCCGATCGGTGGGAGACAACATTGCCAGGTTTTCAGCCAATAAAATCACGAATGCTGTATCTCGTGAACGAAGCACTTTCAGGGCACGGGGTATAGATCATTCTGCTCTGTAGAAACTGTGCGACGTTGTGTATCGGTGGGAGGCCCAAACGGCAAGTTTCTAGTGTTTTGAATACTGTATCTCGTGAACGAAGCACTTTCAGGGCACGGGGTATAGATCATTCTGCTCTGATCGATAAGAAGCGCCAACGACACGTTTTCAGCCCATAAGTTTCGAATGCTGTGTCTTGCGAACGAAGTATTTTCAGAACACGGGGTATGGCTCTTTCTGCTCCGATCGGTGGGAGACAACATTGCCAGGTTTTCAGCCAATAAAATCACGAATGCTGTATCTCGTGAACGAAGCACTTTCAGGGCACGGGGTATAGATCATTCTGCTCTGTAGAAACTGTGCGACGTTGTGTATCGGTGGGAGGCCCAAACGGCAAGTTTCTAGTGTTTTGAATACTGTATCTCGTGAACGAAGCACTTTCAGGGCACGGGGTATAGATCATTCTGCTCTGATCGATAAGAAGCGCCAACGACACGTTTTCAGCCCATAAGTTTCGAATGCTGTGTCTTGCGAACGAAGTATTTTCAGAACACGGGGTATGGCTCTTTCTGCTCCGATCGGTGGGAGACAACATTGCCAGGTTTTCAGCCAATAAAATCACGAATGCTGTATCTCGTGAACGAAGCACTTTCAGGGCACGGGGTATAGATCATTCTGCTCTGTAGAAACTGTGCGACGTTGTGTATCGGTGGGAGGCCCAAACGGCAAGTTTCTAGTGTTTTGAATACTGTATCTCGTGAACGAAGCACTTTCAGGGCACGGGGTATAGATCATTCTGCTCTGATCGATAAGAAGCGCCAACGACACGTTTTCAGCCCATAAGTTTCGAATGCTGTGTCTTGCGAACGAAGTATTTTCAGAACACGGGGTATGGCTCTTTCTGCTCCGATCGGTGGGAGACAACATTGCCAGGTTTTCAGCCAATAAAATCACGAATGCTGTATCTCGTGAACGAAGCACTTTCAGGGCACGGGGTATAGATCATTCTGCTCTGTAGAAACTGTGCGACGTTGTGTATCGGTGGGAGGCCCAAACGGCAAGTTTCTAGTGTTTTGAATACTGTATCTCGTGAACGAAGCACTTTCAGGGCACGGGGTATAGATCATTCTGCTCTGATCGATAAGAAGCGCCAACGACACGTTTTCAGCCCATAAGTTTCGAATGCTGTGTCTTGCGAACGAAGTATTTTCAGAACACGGGGTATGGCTCTTTCTGCTCCGATCGGTGGGAGACAACATTGCCAGGTTTTCAGCCAATAAAATCACGAATGCTGTATCTCGTGAACGAAGCACTTTCAGGGCACGGGGTATAGATCATTCTGCTCTGTAGAAACTGTGCGACGTTGTGTAAGAAGCGCCAAACGAAGCACGTATTTTCAGCCCATAAGTTTCGAATGCTGTGTCTTGCGAACGAAGTATTTTCAGAACACGGGGTATGGCTCTTTCTGCTCCGATCGGTGGGAGACAACATTGCCAGGTTTTCAGCCAATAAAATCACGAATGCTGTATCTCGTGAACGAAGCACTTTCAGGGCACGGGGTATAGATCATTCTGCTCTGTAGAAACTGTGCGACGTTGTGTATCGGTGGGAGGCCCAAACGGCAAGTTTCTAGTGTTTTGAATACTGTATCTCGTGAACGAAGCACTTTCAGGGCACGGGGTATAGATCATTCTGCTCTGATCGATAAGAAGCGCCAACGACACGTTTTCAGCCCATAAGTTTCGAATGCTGTGTCTTGCGAACGAAGTATTTTCAGAACACGGGGTATGGCTCTTTCTGCTCCGATCGGTGGGAGACAACATTGCCAGGTTTTCAGCCAATAAAATCACGAATGCTGTATCTCGTGAACGAAGCACTTTCAGGGCACGGGGTATAGATCATTCTGCTCTGTAGAAACTGTGCGACGTTGTGTATCGGTGGGAGGCCCAAACGGCAAGTTTCTAGTGTTTTGAATACTGTATCTCGTGAACGAAGCACTTTCAGGGCACGGGGTATAGATCATTCTGCTCTGATCGATAAGAAGCGCCAACGACACGTTTTCAGCCCATAAGTTTCGAATGCTGTGTCTTGCGAACGAAGTATTTTCAGAACACGGGGTATGGCTCTTTCTGCTCCGATCGGTGGGAGACAACATTGCCAGGTTTTCAGCCAATAAAATCACGAATGCTGTATCTCGTGAACGAAGCACTTTCAGGGCACGGGGTATAGATCATTCTGCTCTGTAGAAACTGTGCGACGTTGTGTATCGGTGGGAGGCCCAAACGGCAAGTTTCTAGTGTTTTGAATACTGTATCTCGTGAACGAAGCACTTTCAGGGCACGGGGTATAGATCATTCTGCTCTGATCGATAAGAAGCGCCAACGACACGTTTTCAGCCCATAAGTTTCGAATGCTGTGTCTTGCGAACGAAGTATTTTCAGAACACGGGGTATGGCTCTTTCTGCTCCGATCGGTGGGAGACAACATTGCCAGGTTTTCAGCCAATAAAATCACGAATGCTGTATCTCGTGAACGAAGCACTTTCAGGGCACGGGGTATAGATCATTCTGCTCTGTAGAAACTGTGCGACGTTGTGTATCGGTGGGAGGCCCAAACGGCAAGTTTCTAGTGTTTTGAATACTGTATCTCGTGAACGAAGCACTTTCAGGGCACGGGGTATAGATCATTCTGCTCTGATCGATAAGAAGCGCCAACGACACGTTTTCAGCCCATAAGTTTCGAATGCTGTGTCTTGCGAACGAAGTATTTTCAGAACACGGGGTATGGCTCTTTCTGCTCCGATCGGTGGGAGACAACATTGCCAGGTTTTCAGCCAATAAAATCACGAATGCTGTATCTCGTGAACGAAGCACTTTCAGGGCACGGGGTATAGATCATTCTGCTCTGTAGAAACTGTGCGACGTTGTGTATCGGTGGGAGGCCCAAACGGCAAGTTTCTAGTGTTTTGAATACTGTATCTCGTGAACGAAGCACTTTCAGGGCACGGGGTATAGATCATTCTGCTCTGATCGATAAGAAGCGCCAACGACACGTTTTCAGCCCATAAGTTTCGAATGCTGTGTCTTGCGAACGAAGTATTTTCAGAACACGGGGTATGGCTCTTTCTGCTCCGATCGGTGGGAGACAACATTGCCAGGTTTTCAGCCAATAAAATCACGAATGCTGTATCTCGTGAACGAAGCACTTTCAGGGCACGGGGTATAGATCATTCTGCTCTGTAGAAACTGTGCGACGTTGTGTATCGGTGGGAGGCCCAAACGGCAAGTTTCTAGTGTTTTGAATACTGTATCTCGTGAACGAAGCACTTTCAGGGCACGGGGTATAGATCATTCTGCTCTGATCGATAAGAAGCGCCAACGACACGTTTTCAGCCCATAAGTTTCGAATGCTGTGTCTTGCGAACGAAGTATTTTCAGAACACGGGGTATGGCTCTTTCTGCTCCGATCGGTGGGAGACAACATTGCCAGGTTTTCAGCCAATAAAATCACGAATGCTGTATCTCGTGAACGAAGCACTTTCAGGGCACGGGGTATAGATCATTCTGCTCTGTAGAAACTGTGCGACGTTGTGTATCGGTGGGAGGCCCAAACGGCAAGTTTCTAGTGTTTTGAATACTGTATCTCGTGAACGAAGCACTTTCAGGGCACGGGGTATAGATCATTCTGCTCTGATCGATAAGAAGCGCCAACGACACGTTTTCAGCCCATAAGTTTCGAATGCTGTGTCTTGCGAACGAAGTATTTTCAGAACACGGGGTATGGCTCTTTCTGCTCCGATCGGTGGGAGACAACATTGCCAGGTTTTCAGCCAATAAAATCACGAATGCTGTATCTCGTGAACGAAGCACTTTCAGGGCACGGGGTATAGATCATTCTGCTCTGTAGAAACTGTGCGACGTTGTGTATCGGTGGGAGGCCCAAACGGCAAGTTTCTAGTGTTTTGAATACTGTATCTCGTGAACGAAGCACTTTCAGGGCACGGGGTATAGATCATTCTGCTCTGATCGATAAGAAGCGCCAACGACACGTTTTCAGCCCATAAGTTTCGAATGCTGTGTCTTGCGAACGAAGTATTTTCAGAACACGGGGTATGGCTCTTTCTGCTCCGATCGGTGGGAGACAACATTGCCAGGTTTTCAGCCAATAAAATCACGAATGCTGTATCTCGTGAACGAAGCACTTTCAGGGCACGGGGTATAGATCATTCTGCTCTGTAGAAACTGTGCGACGTTGTGTATCGGTGGGAGGCCCAAACGGCAAGTTTCTAGTGTTTTGAATACTGTATCTCGTGAACGAAGCACTTTCAGGGCACGGGGTATAGATCATTCTGCTCTGATCGATAAGAAGCGCCAACGACACGTTTTCAGCCCATAAGTTTCGAATGCTGTGTCTTGCGAACGAAGTATTTTCAGAACACGGGGTATGGCTCTTTCTGCTCCGATCGGTGGGAGACAACATTGCCAGGTTTTCAGCCAATAAAATCACGAATGCTGTATCTCGTGAACGAAGCACTTTCAGGGCACGGGGTATAGATCATTCTGCTCTGTAGAAACTGTGCGACGTTGTGTATCGGTGGGAGGCCCAAACGGCAAGTTTCTAGTGTTTTGAATACTGTATCTCGTGAACGAAGCACTTTCAGGGCACGGGGTATAGATCATTCTGCTCTGATCGATAAGAAGCGCCAACGACACGTTTTCAGCCCATAAGTTTCGAATGCTGTGTCTTGCGAACGAAGTATTTTCAGAACACGGGGTATGGCTCTTTCTGCTCCGATCGGTGGGAGACAACATTGCCAGGTTTTCAGCCAATAAAATCACGAATGCTGTATCTCGTGAACGAAGCACTTTCAGGGCACGGGGTATAGATCATTCTGCTCTGTAGAAACTGTGCGACGTTGTGTATCGGTGGGAGGCCCAAACGGCAAGTTTCTAGTGTTTTGAATACTGTATCTCGTGAACGAAGCACTTTCAGGGCACGGGGTATAGATCATTCTGCTCTGATCGATAAGAAGCGCCAACGACACGTTTTCAGCCCATAAGTTTCGAATGCTGTGTCTTGCGAACGAAGTATTTTCAGAACACGGGGTATGGCTCTTTCTGCTCCGATCGGTGGGAGACAACATTGCCAGGTTTTCAGCCAATAAAATCACGAATGCTGTATCTCGTGAACGAAGCACTTTCAGGGCACGGGGTATAGATCATTCTGCTCTGTAGAAACTGTGCGACGTTGTGTATCGGTGGGAGGCCCAAACGGCAAGTTTCTAGTGTTTTGAATACTGTATCTCGTGAACGAAGCACTTTCAGGGCACGGGGTATAGATCATTCTGCTCTGATCGATAAGAAGCGCCAACGACACGTTTTCAGCCCATAAGTTTCGAATGCTGTGTCTTGCGAACGAAGTATTTTCAGAACACGGGGTATGGCTCTTTCTGCTCCGATCGGTGGGAGACAACATTGCCAGGTTTTCAGCCAATAAAATCACGAATGCTGTATCTCGTGAACGAAGCACTTTCAGGGCACGGGGTATAGATCATTCTGCTCTGTAGAAACTGTGCGACGTTGTGTATCGGTGGGAGGCCCAAACGGCAAGTTTCTAGTGTTTTGAATACTGTATCTCGTGAACGAAGCACTTTCAGGGCACGGGGTATAGATCATTCTGCTCTGATCGATAAGAAGCGCCAACGACACGTTTTCAGCCCATAAGTTTCGAATGCTGTGTCTTGCGAACGAAGTATTTTCAGAACACGGGGTATGGCTCTTTCTGCTCCGATCGGTGGGAGACAACATTGCCAGGTTTTCAGCCAATAAAATCACGAATGCTGTATCTCGTGAACGAAGCACTTTCAGGGCACGGGGTATAGATCATTCTGCTCTGTAGAAACTGTGCGACGTTGTGTATCGGTGGGAGGCCCAAACGGCAAGTTTCTAGTGTTTTGAATACTGTATCTCGTGAACGAAGCACTTTCAGGGCACGGGGTATAGATCATTCTGCTCTGATCGATAAGAAGCGCCAACGACACGTTTTCAGCCCATAAGTTTCGAATGCTGTGTCTTGCGAACGAAGTATTTTCAGAACACGGGGTATGGCTCTTTCTGCTCCGATCGGTGGGAGACAACATTGCCAGGTTTTCAGCCAATAAAATCACGAATGCTGTATCTCGTGAACGAAGCACTTTCAGGGCACGGGGTATAGATCATTCTGCTCTGTAGAAACTGTGCGACGTTGTGTATCGGTGGGAGGCCCAAACGGCAAGTTTCTAGTGTTTTGAATACTGTATCTCGTGAACGAAGCACTTTCAGGGCACGGGGTATAGATCATTCTGCTCTGATCGATAAGAAGCGCCAACGACACGTTTTCAGCCCATAAGTTTCGAATGCTGTGTCTTGCGAACGAAGTATTTTCAGAACACGGGGTATGGCTCTTTCTGCTCCGATCGGTGGGAGACAACATTGCCAGGTTTTCAGCCAATAAAATCACGAATGCTGTATCTCGTGAACGAAGCACTTTCAGGGCACGGGGTATAGATCATTCTGCTCTGTAGAAACTGTGCGACGTTGTGTATCGGTGGGAGGCCCAAACGGCAAGTTTCTAGTGTTTTGAATACTGTATCTCGTGAACGAAGCACTTTCAGGGCACGGGGTATAGATCATTCTGCTCTGATCGATAAGAAGCGCCAACGACACGTTTTCAGCCCATAAGTTTCGAATGCTGTGTCTTGCGAACGAAGTATTTTCAGAACACGGGGTATGGCTCTTTCTGCTCCGATCGGTGGGAGACAACATTGCCAGGTTTTCAGCCAATAAAATCACGAATGCTGTATCTCGTGAACGAAGCACTTTCAGGGCACGGGGTATAGATCATTCTGCTCTGTAGAAACTGTGCGACGTTGTGTATCGGTGGGAGGCCCAAACGGCAAGTTTCTAGTGTTTTGAATACTGTATCTCGTGAACGAAGCACTTTCAGGGCACGGGGTATAGATCATTCTGCTCTGATCGATAAGAAGCGCCAACGACACGTTTTCAGCCCATAAGTTTCGAATGCTGTGTCTTGCGAACGAAGTATTTTCAGAACACGGGGTATGGCTCTTTCTGCTCCGATCGGTGGGAGACAACATTGCCAGGTTTTCAGCCAATAAAATCACGAATGCTGTATCTCGTGAACGAAGCACTTTCAGGGCACGGGGTATAGATCATTCTGCTCTGTAGAAACTGTGCGACGTTGTGTATCGGTGGGAGGCCCAAACGGCAAGTTTCTAGTGTTTTGAATACTGTATCTCGTGAACGAAGCACTTTCAGGGCACGGGGTATAGATCATTCTGCTCTGATCGATAAGAAGCGCCAACGACACGTTTTCAGCCCATAAGTTTCGAATGCTGTGTCTTGCGAACGAAGTATTTTCAGAACACGGGGTATGGCTCTTTCTGCTCCGATCGGTGGGAGACAACATTGCCAGGTTTTCAGCCAATAAAATCACGAATGCTGTATCTCGTGAACGAAGCACTTTCAGGGCACGGGGTATAGATCATTCTGCTCTGTAGAAACTGTGCGACGTTGTGTATCGGTGGGAGGCCCAAACGGCAAGTTTCTAGTGTTTTGAATACTGTATCTCGTGAACGAAGCACTTTCAGGGCACGGGGTATAGATCATTCTGCTCTGATCGATAAGAAGCGCCAACGACACGTTTTCAGCCCATAAGTTTCGAATGCTGTGTCTTGCGAACGAAGTATTTTCAGAACACGGGGTATGGCTCTTTCTGCTCCGATCGGTGGGAGACAACATTGCCAGGTTTTCAGCCAATAAAATCACGAATGCTGTATCTCGTGAACGAAGCACTTTCAGGGCACGGGGTATAGATCATTCTGCTCTGTAGAAACTGTGCGACGTTGTGTATCGGTGGGAGGCCCAAACGGCAAGTTTCTAGTGTTTTGAATACTGTATCTCGTGAACGAAGCACTTTCAGGGCACGGGGTATAGATCATTCTGCTCTGATCGATAAGAAGCGCCAACGACACGTTTTCAGCCCATAAGTTTCGAATGCTGTGTCTTGCGAACGAAGTATTTTCAGAACACGGGGTATGGCTCTTTCTGCTCCGATCGGTGGGAGACAACATTGCCAGGTTTTCAGCCAATAAAATCACGAATGCTGTATCTCGTGAACGAAGCACTTTCAGGGCACGGGGTATAGATCATTCTGCTCTGTAGAAACTGTGCGACGTTGTGTATCGGTGGGAGGCCCAAACGGCAAGTTTCTAGTGTTTTGAATACTGTATCTCGTGAACGAAGCACTTTCAGGGCACGGGGTATAGATCATTCTGCTCTGATCGATAAGAAGCGCCAACGACACGTTTTCAGCCCATAAGTTTCGAATGCTGTGTCTTGCGAACGAAGTATTTTCAGAACACGGGGTATGGCTCTTTCTGCTCCGATCGGTGGGAGACAACATTGCCAGGTTTTCAGCCAATAAAATCACGAATGCTGTATCTCGTGAACGAAGCACTTTCAGGGCACGGGGTATAGATCATTCTGCTCTGTAGAAACTGTGCGACGTTGTGTATCGGTGGGAGGCCCAAACGGCAAGTTTCTAGTGTTTTGAATACTGTATCTCGTGAACGAAGCACTTTCAGGGCACGGGGTATAGATCATTCTGCTCTGATCGATAAGAAGCGCCAACGACACGTTTTCAGCCCATAAGTTTCGAATGCTGTGTCTTGCGAACGAAGTATTTTCAGAACACGGGGTATGGCTCTTTCTGCTCCGATCGGTGGGAGACAACATTGCCAGGTTTTCAGCCAATAAAATCACGAATGCTGTATCTCGTGAACGAAGCACTTTCAGGGCACGGGGTATAGATCATTCTGCTCTGTAGAAACTGTGCGACGTTGTGTATCGGTGGGAGGCCCAAACGGCAAGTTTCTAGTGTTTTGAATACTGTATCTCGTGAACGAAGCACTTTCAGGGCACGGGGTATAGATCATTCTGCTCTGATCGATAAGAAGCGCCAACGACACGTTTTCAGCCCATAAGTTTCGAATGCTGTGTCTTGCGAACGAAGTATTTTCAGAACACGGGGTATGGCTCTTTCTGCTCCGATCGGTGGGAGACAACATTGCCAGGTTTTCAGCCAATAAAATCACGAATGCTGTATCTCGTGAACGAAGCACTTTCAGGGCACGGGGTATAGATCATTCTGCTCTGTAGAAACTGTGCGACGTTGTGTATCGGTGGGAGGCCCAAACGGCAAGTTTCTAGTGTTTTGAATACTGTATCTCGTGAACGAAGCACTTTCAGGGCACGGGGTATAGATCATTCTGCTCTGATCGATAAGAAGCGCCAACGACACGTTTTCAGCCCATAAGTTTCGAATGCTGTGTCTTGCGAACGAAGTATTTTCAGAACACGGGGTATGGCTCTTTCTGCTCCGATCGGTGGGAGACAACATTGCCAGGTTTTCAGCCAATAAAATCACGAATGCTGTATCTCGTGAACGAAGCACTTTCAGGGCACGGGGTATAGATCATTCTGCTCTGTAGAAACTGTGCGACGTTGTGTATCGGTGGGAGGCCCAAACGGCAAGTTTCTAGTGTTTTGAATACTGTATCTCGTGAACGAAGCACTTTCAGGGCACGGGGTATAGATCATTCTGCTCTGATCGATAAGAAGCGCCAACGACACGTTTTCAGCCCATAAGTTTCGAATGCTGTGTCTTGCGAACGAAGTATTTTCAGAACACGGGGTATGGCTCTTTCTGCTCCGATCGGTGGGAGACAACATTGCCAGGTTTTCAGCCAATAAAATCACGAATGCTGTATCTCGTGAACGAAGCACTTTCAGGGCACGGGGTATAGATCATTCTGCTCTGTAGAAACTGTGCGACGTTGTGTATCGGTGGGAGGCCCAAACGGCAAGTTTCTAGTGTTTTGAATACTGTATCTCGTGAACGAAGCACTTTCAGGGCACGGGGTATAGATCATTCTGCTCTGATCGATAAGAAGCGCCAACGACACGTTTTCAGCCCATAAGTTTCGAATGCTGTGTCTTGCGAACGAAGTATTTTCAGAACACGGGGTATGGCTCTTTCTGCTCCGATCGGTGGGAGACAACATTGCCAGGTTTTCAGCCAATAAAATCACGAATGCTGTATCTCGTGAACGAAGCACTTTCAGGGCACGGGGTATAGATCATTCTGCTCTGTAGAAACTGTGCGACGTTGTGTATCGGTGGGAGGCCCAAACGGCAAGTTTCTAGTGTTTTGAATACTGTATCTCGTGAACGAAGCACTTTCAGGGCACGGGGTATAGATCATTCTGCTCTGATCGATAAGAAGCGCCAACGACACGTTTTCAGCCCATAAGTTTCGAATGCTGTGTCTTGCGAACGAAGTATTTTCAGAACACGGGGTATGGCTCTTTCTGCTCCGATCGGTGGGAGACAACATTGCCAGGTTTTCAGCCAATAAAATCACGAATGCTGTATCTCGTGAACGAAGCACTTTCAGGGCACGGGGTATAGATCATTCTGCTCTGTAGAAACTGTGCGACGTTGTGTATCGGTGGGAGGCCCAAACGGCAAGTTTCTAGTGTTTTGAATACTGTATCTCGTGAACGAAGCACTTTCAGGGCACGGGGTATAGATCATTCTGCTCAGATCGGTAGGAAGCGCCAACGGCAAGTTGTCAGCCCATAAGTTTCGAATGCTGTGTCTTGCGAATGAAGTATTTTCAGAACACGGGGTATGGCTCTTTTGCTCCGATCGGTGGGAGACAACATTGCCAGGTTTTCAGCCAATAAAATCACGAATGCTGTATCTCGTGAACGAAGCACTTTCAGGGCACGGGGTATAGATCATTCTGCTCTGTAGAAACTGTGCGACGTTGTGTATCGGTGGGAGGCCCAAACGGCAAGTTTCTAGTGTTTTGAATACTGTATCTCGTGAACGAAGCACTTTCAGGGCACGGGGTATAGATCATTCTGCTCAGATCGGTAAAGCGCCAACGGCAAGTTGTCAGCCCATAAGTTTCGAATGCTGTGTCTTGCGAATGAAGTATTTTCAGAACACGGGGTATGGCTCTTTTGCTCCGATCGGTGGGAGACTACATTGCCAGGTTTTCAGCCAATAAAATCACGAATGCTGTATCTCGTGAACGAAGCACTTTCAGGGCACGGGGTATAGATCATTCTGCTCTGTAGAAACTGTGCGACGTTGTGTATCGGTGGGAGGCCCAAACGGCAAGTTTCTAGTGTTTTGAATACTGTATCTCGTGAACGAAGCACTTTCAGGGCACGGGGTATAGATCATTCTGCTCTGTAGAAACTGTGCGACGTTGTGTATCGGTGGGAGGCCCAAACGGCAAGTTTCTAGTGTTTTGAATACTGTATCTCGTGAACGAAGCACTTTCAGGGCACGGGGTATAGATCATTCTGCTCAGATCGGTAGGAAGCGCCAACGGCAAGTTGTCAGCCCATAAGTTTCGAATGCTGTGTCTTGCGAATGAAGTATTTTCAGAACACGGGGTATGGCTCTTTTGCTCCGATCGGTGGGAGACTACATTGCCAGGTTTTCAGCCAATAAAATCACGAATGCTGTATCTCGTGAACGAAGCACTTTCAGGGCACGGGGTATAGATCATTCTGCTCTGTAGAAACTGTGCGACGTTGTGTATCGGTGGGAGGCCCAAACGGCAAGTTTCTAGTGTTTTGAATACTGTATCTCGTGAACGAAGCACTTTCAGGGCACGGGGTATAGATCATTCTGCTCAGATCGGTAGGAAGCGCCAACGGCAAGTTGTCAGCCCATAAGTTTCGAATGCTGTGTCTTGCGAATGAAGTATTTTCAGAACACGGGGTATGGCTCTTTTGCTCCGATCGGTGGGAGACTACATTGCCAGGTTTTCAGCCAATAAAATCACGAATGCTGTATCTCGTGAATGAAGCACTTTCAGGGCACGGGGTATAGATCATTCTGCTCTGTAGAAACTGTGCGACGTTGTGTATCGGTGGGAGGCCCAAACGGCAAGTTTCTAGTGTTTTGAATACTGTATCTCGTGAACGAAGCACTTTCAGGGCACGGGGTTTAGATCATTCTGCTCTGTAGAAACTGTGCGACGTTGTGTATCGGTGGGAGGCCCAAACGGCAAGTTTCTAGTGTTTTGAATACTGTATCTCGTGAACGAAGCACTTTCAGGGCACGGGGTATAGATCATTCTGCTCTGTAGAAACTGTGCGACGTTGTGTATCGGTGGGAGGCCCAAACGGCAAGTTTCTAGTGTTTTGAATACTGTATCTCGTGAACGAAGCACTTTCAGGGCACGGGGTATAGATCATTCTGCTCAGATCGGTAGGAAGCGCCAACGGCAAGTTGTCAGCCCATAAGTTTCGAATGCTGTGTCTTGCGAATGAAGTATTTTCAGAACACGGGGTATGGCTCTTTTGCTCCGATCGGTGGGAGACTACATTGCCAGGTTTTCAGCCAATAAAATCACGAATGCTGTATCTCGTGAATGAAGCACTTTCAGGGCACGGGGTATAGATCATTCTGCTCTGTAGAAACTGTGCGACGTTGTGTATCGGTGGGAGGCCCAAACGGCAAGTTTCTAGTGTTTTGAATACTGTATCTCGTGAACGAAGCACTTTCAGGGCACGGGGTATAGATCATTCTGCTCAGATCGGTAGGAAGCGCCAACGGCAAGTTGTCAGCCCATAAGTTTCGAATGCTGTGTCTTGCGAATGAAGTATTTTCAGAACACGGGGTATGGCTCTTTTGCTCCGATCGGTGGGAGACTACATTGCCAGGTTTTCAGCCAATAAAATCACGAATGCTGTATCTCGTGAATGAAGCACTTTCAGGGCACGGGGTATAGATCATTCTGCTCTGTAGAAACTGTGCGACGTTGTGTATCGGTGGGAGGCCCAAACGGCAAGTTTCTAGTGTTTTGAATACTGTATCTCGTGAACGAAGCACTTTCAGGGCACGGGGTATAGATCATTCTGCTCTGTAGAAACTGTGCGACGTTGTGTATCGGTGGGAGGCCCAAACGGCAAGTTTCTAGTGTTTTGAATACTGTATCTCGTGAACGAAGCACTTTCAGGGCACGGGGTATAGATCATTCTGCTCAGATCGGTAGGAAGCGCCAACGGCAAGTTGTCAGCCCATAAGTTTCGAATGCTGTGTCTTGCGAATGAAGTATTTTCAGAACACGGGGTATGGCTCTTTTGCTCCGATCGGTGGGAGACTACATTGCCAGGTTTTCAGCCAATAAAATCACGAATGCTGTATCTCGTGAATGAAGCACTTTCAGGGCACGGGGTATAGATCATTCTGCTCTGTAGAAACTGTGCGACGTTGTGTATCGGTGGGAGGCCCAAACGGCAAGTTTCTAGTGTTTTGAATACTGTATCTCGTGAACGAAGCACTTTCAGGGCACGGGGTATAGATCATTCTGCTCAGATCGGTAGGAAGCGCCAACGGCAAGTTGTCAGCCCATAAGTTTCGGATGCTGTGTCTTGCGAACGAAGTATTTTCAGAACACGGGGTATGGCTCTTTTGCTCCGATCGGTGGGAGACTACATTGCCAGGTTTTCAGCCAATAAAATCACGAATGCTGTATCTCGTGAACGAAGCACTTTCAGGGCACGGGGTATAGATCATTCTGCTCTGTAGAAACTGTGCGACGTTGTGTATCGGTGGGAGGCCCAAACGGCAAGTTTCTAGTGTTTTGAATACTGTATCTCGTGAACGAAGCACTTTCAGGGCACGGGGTATAGATCATTCTGCTCAGATCGGTAGGAAGCGCCAACGGCAAGTTGTCAGCCCATAAGTTTCGAATGCTGTGTCTTGCGAATGAAGTATTTTCAGAACACGGGGTATGGCTCTTTGCTCCGATCGGTGGGAGACTACATTGCCAGGTTTTCAGCCAATAAAATCACGAATGCTGTATCTCGTGAATGAAGCACTTTCAGGGCACGGGGTATAGATCATTCTGCTCTGTAGAAACTGTGCGACGTTGTGTATCGGTGGGAGGCCCAAACGGCAAGTTTCTAGTGTTTTGAATACTGTATCTCGTGAACGAAGCACTTTCAGGGCACGGGGTATAGATCATTCTGCTCTGTAGAAACTGTGCGACGTTGTGTATCGGTGGGAGGCCCAAACGGCAAGTTTCTAGTGTTTTGAATACTGTATCTCGTGAACGAAGCACTTTCAGGGCACGGGGTATAGATCATTCTGCTCAGATCGGTAGGAAGCGCCAACGGCAAGTTGTCAGCCCATAAGTTTCGAATGCTGTGTCTTGCGAATGAAGTATTTTCAGAACACGGGGTATGGCTCTTTTGCTCCGATCGGTGGGAGACTACATTGCCAGGTTTTCAGCCAATAAAATCACGAATGCTGTATCTCGTGAACGAAGCACTTTCAGGGCACGGGGTATAGATCATTCTGCTCTGTAGAAACTGTGCGACGTTGTGTATCGGTGGGAGGCCCAAACGGCAAGTTTCTAGTGTTTTGAATACTGTATCTCGTGAACGAAGCACTTTCAGGGCACGGGGTTTAGATCATTCTGCTCTGTAGAAACTGTGCGACGTTGTGTATCGGTGGGAGGCCCAAACGGCAAGTTTCTAGTGTTTTGAATACTGTATCTCGTGAACGAAGCACTTTCAGGGCACGGGGTTTAGATCATTCTGCTCTGTAGAAACTGTGCGACGTTGTGTATCGGTGGGAGGCCCAAACGGCAAGTTTCTAGTGTTTTGAATACTGTATCTCGTGAACGAAGCACTTTCAGGGCACGGGGTATAGATCATTCTGCTCTGTAGAAACTGTGCGACGTTGTGTATCGGTGGGAGGCCCAAACGGCAAGTTTCTAGTGTTTTGAATACTGTATCTCGTGAACGAAGCACTTTCAGGGCACGGGGTATAGATCATTCTGCTCTGTAGAAACTGTGCGACGTTGTGTATCGGTGGGAGGCCCAAACGGCAAGTTTCTAGTGTTTTGAATACTGTATCTCGTGAACGAAGCACTTTCAGGGCACGGGGTATAGATCATTCTGCTCTGTAGAAACTGTGCGACGTTGTGTATCGGTGGGAGGCCCAAACGGCAAGTTTCTAGTGTTTTGAATACTGTATCTCGTGAACGAAGCACTTTCAGGGCACGGGGTATAGATCATTCTGCTCTGTAGAAACTGTGCGACGTTGTGTATCGGTGGGAGGCCCAAACGGCAAGTTTCTAGTGTTTTGAATACTGTATCTCGTGAACGAAGCACTTTCAGGGCACGGGGTATAGATCATTCTGCTCAGATCGGTAGGAAGCGCCAACGGCAAGTTGTCAGCCCATAAGTTTCGAATGCTGTGTCTTGCGAATGAAGTATTTTCAGAACACGGGGTATGGCTCTTTGCTCCGATCGGTGGGAGACTACATTGCCAGGTTTTCAGCCAATAAAATCACGAATGCTGTATCTCGTGAATGAAGCACTTTCAGGGCACGGGGTATAGATCATTCTGCTCTGTAGAAACTGTGCGACGTTGTGTATCGGTGGGAGGCCCAAACGGCAAGTTTCTAGTGTTTTGAATACTGTATCTCGTGAACGAAGCACTTTCAGGGCACGGGGTTTAGATCATTCTGCTCTGTAGAAACTGTGCGACGTTGTGTATCGGTGGGAGGCCCAAACGGCAAGTTTCTAGTGTTTTGAATACTGTATCTCGTGAACGAAGCACTTTCAGGGCACGGGGTATAGATCATTCTGCTCAGATCGGTAGGAAGCGCCAACGGCAAGTTGTCAGCCCATAAGTTTCGAATGCTGTGTCTTGCGAATGAAGTATTTTCAGAACACGGGGTATGGCTCTTTTGCTCCGATCGGTGGGAGACTACATTGCCAGGTTTTCAGCCAATAAAATCACGAATGCTGTATCTCGTGAACGAAGCACTTTCAGGGCACGGGGTTTAGATCATTCTGCTCTGTAGAAACTGTGCGACGTTGTGTATCGGTGGGAGGCCCAAACGGCAAGTTTCTAGTGTTTTGAATACTGTATCTCGTGAACGAAGCACTTTCAGGGCACGGGGTATAGATCATTCTGCTCAGATCGGTAGGAAGCGCCAACGGCAAGTTGTCAGCCCATAAGTTTCGAATGCTGTGTCTTGCGAATGAAGTATTTTCAGAACACGGGGTATGGCTCTTTTGCTCCGATCGGTGGGAGACTACATTGCCAGGTTTTCAGCCAATAAAATCACGAATGCTGTATCTCGTGAATGAAGCACTTTCAGGGCACGGGGTATAGATCATTCTGCTCTGTAGAAACTGTGCGACGTTGTGTATCGGTGGGAGGCCCAAACGGCAAGTTTCTAGTGTTTTGAATACTGTATCTCGTGAACGAAGCACTTTCAGGGCACGGGGTTTAGATCATTCTGCTCTGTAGAAACTGTGCGACGTTGTGTATCGGTGGGAGGCCCAAACGGCAAGTTTCTAGTGTTTTGAATACTGTATCTCGTGAACGAAGCACTTTCAGGGCACGGGGTTTAGATCATTCTGCTCTGTAGAAACTGTGCGACGTTGTGTATCGGTGGGAGGCCCAAACGGCAAGTTTCTAGTGTTTTGAATACTGTATCTCGTGAACGAAGCACTTTCAGGGCACGGGGTATAGATCATTCTGCTCAGATCGGTAGGAAGCGCCAACGGCAAGTTGTCAGCCCATAAGTTTCGAATGCTGTGTCTTGCGAATGAAGTATTTTCAGAACACGGGGTATGGCTCTTTTGCTCCGATCGGTGGGAGACTACATTGCCAGGTTTTCAGCCAATAAAATCACGAATGCTGTATCTCGTGAATGAAGCACTTTCAGGGCACGGGGTATAGATCATTCTGCTCTGTAGAAACTGTGCGACGTTGTGTATCGGTGGGAGGCCCAAACGGCAAGTTTCTAGTGTTTTGAATACTGTATCTCGTGAACGAAGCACTTTCAGGGCACGGGGTATAGATCATTCTGCTCAGATCGGTAGGAAGCGCCAACGGCAAGTTGTCAGCCCATAAGTTTCGAATGCTGTGTCTTGCGAATGAAGTATTTTCAGAACACGGGGTATGGCTCTTTTGCTCCGATCGGTGGGAGACTACATTGCCAGGTTTTCAGCCAATAAAATCACGAATGCTGTATCTCGTGAATGAAGCACTTTCAGGGCACGGGGTATAGATCATTCTGCTCTGTAGAAACTGTGCGACGTTGTGTATCGGTGGGAGGCCCAAACGGCAAGTTTCTAGTGTTTTGAATACTGTATCTCGTGAACGAAGCACTTTCAGGGCACGGGGTATAGATCATTCTGCTCAGATCGGTAGGAAGCGCCAACGGCAAGTTGTCAGCCCATAAGTTTCGAATGCTGTGTCTTGCGAATGAAGTATTTTCAGAACACGGGGTATGGCTCTTTTGCTCCGATCGGTGGGAGACTACATTGCCAGGTTTTCAGCCAATAAAATCACGAATGCTGTATCTCGTGAATGAAGCACTTTCAGGGCACGGGGTATAGATCATTCTGCTCTGTAGAAACTGTGCGACGTTGTGTATCGGTGGGAGGCCCAACGGCAAGTTTCAGTGTTTTGAATACTGTATCTTGTGAATGAAGCACTTTCAGAACACGGGGTATGGATCTTTTGCTCTGATCGGTGGGAGACTACATTGCCAGGTTTTCAGCCAATAAAATCACGAATGCTGTATCTCGTGAATGAAGCACTTTCAGGGCACGGGGTTTAGATCATTCTGCTCTGTAGAAACTGTGCGACGTTGTGTATCGGTGGGAGGCCCAAACGGCAAGTTTCTAGTGTTTTGAATACTGTATCTCGTGAACGAAGCACTTTCAGGGCACGGGGTTTAGATCATTCTGCTCTGTAGAAACTGTGCGACGTTGTGTATCGGTGGGAGGCCCAAACGGCAAGTTTCTAGTGTTTTGAATACTGTATCTCGTGAACGAAGCACTTTCAGGGCACGGGGTATAGATCATTCTGCTCAGATCGGTAGGAAGCGCCAACGGCAAGTTGTCAGCCCATAAGTTTCGAATGCTGTGTCTTGCGAATGAAGTATTTTCAGAACACGGGGTATGGCTCTTTTGCTCCGATCGGTGGGAGACTACATTGCCAGGTTTTCAGCCAATAAAATCACGAATGCTGTATCTCGTGAATGAAGCACTTTCAGGGCACGGGGTATAGATCATTCTGCTCTGTAGAAACTGTGCGACGTTGTGTATCGGTGGGAGGCCCAAACGGCAAGTTTCTAGTGTTTTGAATACTGTATCTCGTGAACGAAGCACTTTCAGGGCACGGGGTTTAGATCATTCTGCTCTGTAGAAACTGTGCGACGTTGTGTATCGGTGGGAGGCCCAAACGGCAAGTTTCTAGTGTTTTGAATACTGTATCTCGTGAACGAAGCACTTTCAGGGCACGGGGTTTAGATCATTCTGCTCTGTAGAAACTGTGCGACGTTGTGTATCGGTGGGAGGCCCAAACGGCAAGTTTCTAGTGTTTTGAATACTGTATCTCGTGAACGAAGCACTTTCAGGGCACGGGGTATAGATCATTCTGCTCAGATCGGTAGGAAGCGCCAACGGCAAGTTGTCAGCCCATAAGTTTCGAATGCTGTGTCTTGCGAATGAAGTATTTTCAGAACACGGGGTATGGCTCTTTTGCTCCGATCGGTGGGAGACTACATTGCCAGGTTTTCAGCCAATAAAATCACGAATGCTGTATCTCGTGAATGAAGCACTTTCAGGGCACGGGGTATAGATCATTCTGCTCTGTAGAAACTGTGCGACGTTGTGTATCGGTGGGAGGCCCAAACGGCAAGTTTCTAGTGTTTTGAATACTGTATCTCGTGAACGAAGCACTTTCAGGGCACGGGGTTTAGATCATTCTGCTCTGTAGAAACTGTGCGACGTTGTGTATCGGTGGGAGGCCCAAACGGCAAGTTTCTAGTGTTTTGAATACTGTATCTCGTGAACGAAGCACTTTCAGGGCACGGGGTTTAGATCATTCTGCTCTGTAGAAACTGTGCGACGTTGTGTATCGGTGGGAGGCCCAAACGGCAAGTTTCTAGTGTTTTGAATACTGTATCTCGTGAACGAAGCACTTTCAGGGCACGGGGTATAGATCATTCTGCTCTGTAGAAACTGTGCGACGTTGTGTATCGGTGGGAGGCCCAAACGGCAAGTTTCTAGTGTTTTGAATACTGTATCTCGTGAACGAAGCACTTTCAGGGCACGGGGTATAGATCATTCTGCTCTGTAGAAACTGTGCGACGTTGTGTATCGGTGGGAGGCCCAAACGGCAAGTTTCTAGTGTTTTGAATACTGTATCTCGTGAACGAAGCACTTTCAGGGCACGGGGTATAGATCATTCTGCTCAGATCGGTAGGAAGCGCCAACGGCAAGTTGTCAGCCCATAAGTTTCGAATGCTGTGTCTTGCGAATGAAGTATTTTCAGAACACGGGGTATGGCTCTTTTGCTCCGATCGGTGGGAGACTACATTGCCAGGTTTTCAGCCAATAAAATCACGAATGCTGTATCTCGTGAATGAAGCACTTTCAGGGCACGGGGTATAGATCATTCTGCTCTGTAGAAACTGTGCGACGTTGTGTATCGGTGGGAGGCCCAAACGGCAAGTTTCTAGTGTTTTGAATACTGTATCTCGTGAACGAAGCACTTTCAGGGCACGGGGTTTAGATCATTCTGCTCTGTAGAAACTGTGCGACGTTGTGTATCGGTGGGAGGCCCAAACGGCAAGTTTCTAGTGTTTTGAATACTGTATCTCGTGAACGAAGCACTTTCAGGGCACGGGGTATAGATCATTCTGCTCAGATCGGTAGGAAGCGCCAACGGCAAGTTGTCAGCCCATAAGTTTCGAATGCTGTGTCTTGCGAATGAAGTATTTTCAGAACACGGGGTATGGCTCTTTTGCTCCGATCGGTGGGAGACTACATTGCCAGGTTTTCAGCCAATAAAATCACGAATGCTGTATCTCGTGAATGAAGCACTTTCAGGGCACGGGGTATAGATCATTCTGCTCTGTAGAAACTGTGCGACGTTGTGTATCGGTGGGAGGCCCAAACGGCAAGTTTCTAGTGTTTTGAATACTGTATCTCGTGAACGAAGCACTTTCAGGGCACGGGGTATAGATCATTCTGCTCTGTAGAAACTGTGCGACGTTGTGTATCGGTGGGAGGCCCAAACGGCAAGTTTCTAGTGTTTTGAATACTGTATCTCGTGAACGAAGCACTTTCAGGGCACGGGGTTTAGATCATTCTGCTCTGTAGAAACTGTGCGACGTTGTGTATCGGTGGGAGGCCCAAACGGCAAGTTTCTAGTGTTTTGAATACTGTATCTCGTGAACGAAGCACTTTCAGGGCACGGGGTATAGATCATTCTGCTCAGATCGGTAGGAAGCGCCAACGGCAAGTTGTCAGCCCATAAGTTTCGAATGCTGTGTCTTGCGAATGAAGTATTTTCAGAACACGGGGTATGGCTCTTTTGCTCCGATCGGTGGGAGACTACATTGCCAGGTTTTCAGCCAATAAAATCACGAATGCTGTATCTCGTGAATGAAGCACTTTCAGGGCACGGGGTATAGATCATTCTGCTCTGTAGAAACTGTGCGACGTTGTGTATCGGTGGGAGGCCCAAACGGCAAGTTTCTAGTGTTTTGAATACTGTATCTCGTGAACGAAGCACTTTCAGGGCACGGGGTTTAGATCATTCTGCTCTGTAGAAACTGTGCGACGTTGTGTATCGGTGGGAGGCCCAAACGGCAAGTTTCTAGTGTTTTGAATACTGTATCTCGTGAACGAAGCACTTTCAGGGCACGGGGTTTAGATCATTCTGCTCTGTAGAAACTGTGCGACGTTGTGTATCGGTGGGAGGCCCAAACGGCAAGTTTCTAGTGTTTTGAATACTGTATCTCGTGAACGAAGCACTTTCAGGGCACGGGGTATAGATCATTCTGCTCAGATCGGTAGGAAGCGCCAACGGCAAGTTGTCAGCCCATAAGTTTCGAATGCTGTGTCTTGCGAATGAAGTATTTTCAGAACACGGGGTATGGCTCTTTTGCTCCGATCGGTGGGAGACTACATTGCCAGGTTTTCAGCCAATAAAATCACGAATGCTGTATCTCGTGAATGAAGCACTTTCAGGGCACGGGGTTTAGATCATTCTGCTCTGTAGAAACTGTGCGACGTTGTGTATCGGTGGGAGGCCCAAACGGCAAGTTTCTAGTGTTTTGAATACTGTATCTCGTGAACGAAGCACTTTCAGGGCACGGGGTATAGATCATTCTGCTCAGATCGGTAGGAAGCGCCAACGGCAAGTTGTCAGCCCATAAGTTTCGAATGCTGTGTCTTGCGAATGAAGTATTTTCAGAACACGGGGTATGGCTCTTTTGCTCCGATCGGTGGGAGACTACATTGCCAGGTTTTCAGCCAATAAAATCACGAATGCTGTATCTCGTGAATGAAGCACTTTCAGGGCACGGGGTATAGATCATTCTGCTCTGTAGAAACTGTGCGACGTTGTGTATCGGTGGGAGGCCCAAACGGCAAGTTTCTAGTGTTTTGAATACTGTATCTCGTGAACGAAGCACTTTCAGGGCACGGGGTTTAGATCATTCTGCTCTGTAGAAACTGTGCGACGTTGTGTATCGGTGGGAGGCCCAAACGGCAAGTTTCTAGTGTTTTGAATACTGTATCTCGTGAACGAAGCACTTTCAGGGCACGGGGTTTAGATCATTCTGCTCTGTAGAAACTGTGCGACGTTGTGTATCGGTGGGAGGCCCAAACGGCAAGTTTCTAGTGTTTTGAATACTGTATCTCGTGAACGAAGCACTTTCAGGGCACGGGGTTTAGATCATTCTGCTCTGTAGAAACTGTGCGACGTTGTGTATCGGTGGGAGGCCCAAACGGCAAGTTTCTAGTGTTTTGAATACTGTATCTCGTGAACGAAGCACTTTCAGGGCACGGGGTATAGATCATTCTGCTCAGATCGGTAGGAAGCGCCAACGGCAAGTTGTCAGCCCATAAGTTTCGAATGCTGTGTCTTGCGAATGAAGTATTTTCAGAACACGGGGTATGGCTCTTTTGCTCCGATCGGTGGGAGACTACATTGCCAGGTTTTCAGCCAATAAAATCACGAATGCTGTATCTCGTGAATGAAGCACTTTCAGGGCACGGGGTTTAGATCATTCTGCTCTGTAGAAACTGTGCGACGTTGTGTATCGGTGGGAGGCCCAAACGGCAAGTTTCTAGTGTTTTGAATACTGTATCTCGTGAACGAAGCACTTTCAGGGCACGGGGTATAGATCATTCTGCTCAGATCGGTAGGAAGCGCCAACGGCAAGTTGTCAGCCCATAAGTTTCGAATGCTGTGTCTTGCGAATGAAGTATTTTCAGAACACGGGGTATGGCTCTTTTGCTCCGATCGGTGGGAGACTACATTGCCAGGTTTTCAGCCAATAAAATCACGAATGCTGTATCTCGTGAATGAAGCACTTTCAGGGCACGGGGTATAGATCATTCTGCTCTGTAGAAACTGTGCGACGTTGTGTATCGGTGGGAGGCCCAAACGGCAAGTTTCTAGTGTTTTGAATACTGTATCTCGTGAACGAAGCACTTTCAGGGCACGGGGTTTAGATCATTCTGCTCTGTAGAAACTGTGCGACGTTGTGTATCGGTGGGAGGCCCAAACGGCAAGTTTCTAGTGTTTTGAATACTGTATCTCGTGAACGAAGCACTTTCAGGGCACGGGGTTTAGATCATTCTGCTCTGTAGAAACTGTGCGACGTTGTGTATCGGTGGGAGGCCCAAACGGCAAGTTTCTAGTGTTTTGAATACTGTATCTCGTGAACGAAGCACTTTCAGGGCACGGGGTATAGATCATTCTGCTCAGATCGGTAGGAAGCGCCAACGGCAAGTTGTCAGCCCATAAGTTTCGAATGCTGTGTCTTGCGAATGAAGTATTTTCAGAACACGGGGTATGGCTCTTTTTGCTCCGATCGGTGGGAGACTACATTGCCAGGTTTTCAGCCAATAAAATCACGAATGCTGTATCTCGTGAATGAAGCACTTTCAGGGCACGGGGTATAGATCATTCTGCTCTGTAGAAACTGTGCGACGTTGTGTATCGGTGGGAGGCCCAAACGGCAAGTTTCTAGTGTTTTGAATACTGTATCTCGTGAACGAAGCACTTTCAGGGCACGGGGTATAGATCATTCTGCTCAGATCGGTAGGAAGCGCCAACGGCAAGTTGTCAGCCCATAAGTTTCGAATGCTGTGTTTGCGAATATTTTCAGAACACGGGGTATGGCTCTTTTGCTCCGATCGGTGGGAGACTACATTGCCAGGTGCCAATAAAATCACGAATGCTGTATCTTTCAGGGCACGGGGTTTAGATCATTCTGCTCTGTAGAAACTGTGCGACGTTGTGTATCGGTGGGAGGCCCAAACGGCAAGTTTCTAGTGTTTTGAATACTGTATCTCGTGAACGAAGCACTTTCAGGGCACGGGGTATAGATCATTCTGCTCAGATCGGTAGGAAGCGCCAACGGCAAGTTGTCAGCCCATAAGTTTCGAATGCTGTGTCTTGCGAATGAAGTATTTTCAGAACACGGGGTATGGCTCTTTTGCTCCGATCGGTGGGAGACTACATTGCCAGGTTTTCAGCCAATAAAATCACGAATGCTGTATCTCGTGAATGAAGCACTTTCAGGGCACGGGGTATAGATCATTCTGCTCTGTAGAAACTGTGCGACGTTGTGTATCGGTGGGAGGCCCAAACGGCAAGTTTCTAGTGTTTTGAATACTGTATCTCGTGAACGAAGCACTTTCAGGGCACGGGGTTTAGATCATTCTGCTCTGTAGAAACTGTGCGACGTTGTGTATCGGTGGGAGGCCCAAACGGCAAGTTTCTAGTGTTTTGAATACTGTATCTCGTGAACGAAGCACTTTCAGGGCACGGGGTATAGATCATTCTGCTCTGTAGAAACTGTGCGACGTTGTGTATCGGTGGGAGGCCCAAACGGCAAGTTTCTAGTGTTTTGAATACTGTATCTCGTGAACGAAGCACTTTCAGGGCACGGGGTATAGATCATTCTGCTCTGTAGAAACTGTGCGACGTTGTGTATCGGTGGGAGGCCCAAACGGCAAGTTTCTAGTGTTTTGAATACTGTATCTCGTGAACGAAGCACTTTCAGGGCACGGGGTTTAGATCATTCTGCTCTGTAGAAACTGTGCGACGTTGTGTATCGGTGGGAGGCCCAAACGGCAAGTTTCTAGTGTTTTGAATACTGTATCTCGTGAACGAAGCACTTTCAGGGCACGGGGTTTAGATCATTCTGCTCTGTAGAAACTGTGCGACGTTGTGTATCGGTGGGAGGCCCAAACGGCAAGTTTCTAGTGTTTTGAATACTGTATCTCGTGAACGAAGCACTTTCAGGGCACGGGGTTTAGATCATTCTGCTCTGTAGAAACTGTGCGACGTTGTGTATCGGTGGGAGGCCCAAACGGCAAGTTTCTAGTGTTTTGAATACTGTATCTCGTGAACGAAGCACTTTCAGGGCACGGGGTATAGATCATTCTGCTCAGATCGGTAGGAAGCGCCAACGGCAAGTTGTCAGCCCATAAGTTTCGAATGCTGTGTCTTGCGAATGAAGTATTTTCAGAACACGGGGTATGGCTCTTTTGCTCCGATCGGTGGGAGACTACATTGCCAGGTTTTCAGCCAATAAAATCACGAATGCTGTATCTCGTGAATGAAGCACTTTCAGGGCACGGGGTATAGATCATTCTGCTCTGTAGAAACTGTGCGACGTTGTGTATCGGTGGGAGGCCCAAACGGCAAGTTTCTAGTGTTTTGAATACTGTATCTCGTGAACGAAGCACTTTCAGGGCACGGGGTTTAGATCATTCTGCTCTGTAGAAACTGTGCGACGTTGTGTATCGGTGGGAGGCCCAAACGGCAAGTTTCTAGTGTTTTGAATACTGTATCTCGTGAACGAAGCACTTTCAGGGCACGGGGTATAGATCATTCTGCTCTGTAGAAACTGTGCGACGTTGTGTATCGGTGGGAGGCCCAAACGGCAAGTTTCTAGTGTTTTGAATACTGTATCTCGTGAACGAAGCACTTTCAGGGCACGGGGTATAGATCATTCTGCTCTGTAGAAACTGTGCGACGTTGTGTATCGGTGGGAGGCCCAAACGGCAAGTTTCTAGTGTTTTGAATACTGTATCTCGTGAACGAAGCACTTTCAGGGCACGGGGTTTAGATCATTCTGCTCTGTAGAAACTGTGCGACGTTGTGTATCGGTGGGAGGCCCAAACGGCAAGTTTCTAGTGTTTTGAATACTGTATCTCGTGAACGAAGCACTTTCAGGGCACGGGGTTTAGATCATTCTGCTCTGTAGAAACTGTGCGACGTTGTGTATCGGTGGGAGGCCCAAACGGCAAGTTTCTAGTGTTTTGAATACTGTATCTCGTGAACGAAGCACTTTCAGGGCACGGGGTTTAGATCATTCTGCTCTGTAGAAACTGTGCGACGTTGTGTATCGGTGGGAGGCCCAAACGGCAAGTTTCTAGTGTTTTGAATACTGTATCTCGTGAATGAAGCACTTTCAGGGCACGGGGTATAGATCATTCTGCTCTGTAGAAACTGTGCGACGTTGTGTATCGGTGGGAGGCCCAAACGGCAAGTTTCTAGTGTTTTGAATACTGTATCTCGTGAATGAAGCACTTTCAGGGCACGGGGTATAGATCATTCTGCTCTGTAGAAACTGTGCGACGTTGTGTATCGGTGGGAGGCCCAAACGGCAAGTTTCTAGTGTTTTGAATACTGTATCTCGTGAACGAAGCACTTTCAGGGCACGGGGTTTAGATCATTCTGCTCTGTAGAAACTGTGCGACGTTGTGTATCGGTGGGAGGCCCAAACGGCAAGTTTCTAGTGTTTTGAATACTGTATCTCGTGAACGAAGCACTTTCAGGGCACGGGGTTTAGATCATTCTGCTCTGTAGAAACTGTGCGACGTTGTGTATCGGTGGGAGGCCCAAACGGCAAGTTTCTAGTGTTTTGAATACTGTATCTCGTGAACGAAGCACTTTCAGGGCACGGGGTATAGATCATTCTGCTCAGATCGGTAGGAAGCGCCAACGGCAAGTTGTCAGCCCATAAGTTTCGAATGCTGTGTCTTGCGAATGAAGTATTTTCAGAACACGGGGTATGGCTCTTTTTGCTCCGATCGGTGGGAGACTACATTGCCAGGTTTTCAGCCAATAAAATCACGAATGCTGTATCTCGTGAATGAAGCACTTTCAGGGCACGGGGTATAGATCATTCTGCTCTGTAGAAACTGTGCGACGTTGTGTATCGGTGGGAGGCCCAAACGGCAAGTTTCTAGTGTTTTGAATACTGTATCTCGTGAACGAAGCACTTTCAGGGCACGGGGTTTAGATCATTCTGCTCTGTAGAAACTGTGCGACGTTGTGTATCGGTGGGAGGCCCAAACGGCAAGTTTCTAGTGTTTTGAATACTGTATCTCGTGAACGAAGCACTTTCAGGGCACGGGGTATAGATCATTCTGCTCTGTAGAAACTGTGCGACGTTGTGTATCGGTGGGAGGCCCAAACGGCAAGTTTCTAGTGTTTTGAATACTGTATCTCGTGAACGAAGCACTTTCAGGGCACGGGGTATAGATCATTCTGCTCTGTAGAAACTGTGCGACGTTGTGTATCGGTGGGAGGCCCAAACGGCAAGTTTCTAGTGTTTTGAATACTGTATCTCGTGAACGAAGCACTTTCAGGGCACGGGGTATAGATCATTCTGCTCTGTAGAAACTGTGCGACGTTGTGTATCGGTGGGAGGCCCAAACGGCAAGTTTCTAGTGTTTTGAATACTGTATCTCGTGAACGAAGCACTTTCAGGGCACGGGGTATAGATCATTCTGCTCTGTAGAAACTGTGCGACGTTGTGTATCGGTGGGAGGCCCAAACGGCAAGTTTCTAGTGTTTTGAATACTGTATCTCGTGAACGAAGCACTTTCAGGGCACGGGGTATAGATCATTCTGCTCTGTAGAAACTGTGCGACGTTGTGTATCGGTGGGAGGCCCAAACGGCAAGTTTCTAGTGTTTTGAATACTGTATCTCGTGAACGAAGCACTTTCAGGGCACGGGGTTTAGATCATTCTGCTCTGTAGAAACTGTGCGACGTTGTGTATCGGTGGGAGGCCCAAACGGCAAGTTTCTAGTGTTTTGAATACTGTATCTCGTGAACGAAGCACTTTCAGGGCACGGGGTATAGATCATTCTGCTCTGTAGAAACTGTGCGACGTTGTGTATCGGTGGGAGGCCCAAACGGCAAGTTTCTAGTGTTTTGAATACTGTATCTCGTGAACGAAGCACTTTCAGGGCACGGGGTATAGATCATTCTGCTCTGTAGAAACTGTGCGACGTTGTGTATCGGTGGGAGGCCCAAACGGCAAGTTTCTAGTGTTTTGAATACTGTATCTCGTGAACGAAGCACTTTCAGGGCACGGGGTTTAGATCATTCTGCTCTGTAGAAACTGTGCGACGTTGTGTATCGGTGGGAGGCCCAAACGGCAAGTTTCTAGTGTTTTGAATACTGTATCTCGTGAACGAAGCACTTTCAGGGCACGGGGTTAGATCATTCTGCTCTGTAGAAACTGTGCGACGTTGTGTATCGGTGGGAGGCCCAAACGGCAAGTTTCTAGTGTTTTGAATACTGTATCTCGTGAACGAAGCACTTTCAGGGCACGGGGTATAGATCATTCTGCTCTGTAGAAACTGTGCGACGTTGTGTATCGGTGGGAGGCCCAAACGGCAAGTTTCTAGTGTTTTGAATACTGTATCTCGTGAACGAAGCACTTTCAGGGCACGGGGTATAGATCATTCTGCTCTGTAGAAACTGTGCGACGTTGTGTATCGGTGGGAGGCCCAAACGGCAAGTTTCTAGTGTTTTGAATACTGTATCTCGTGAACGAAGCACTTTCAGGGCACGGGGTTTAGATCATTCTGCTCTGTAGAAACTGTGCGACGTTGTGTATCGGTGGGAGGCCCAAACGGCAAGTTTCTAGTGTTTTGAATACTGTATCTCGTGAACGAAGCACTTTCAGGGCACGGGGTATAGATCATTCTGCTCTGTAGAAACTGTGCGACGTTGTGTATCGGTGGGAGGCCCAAACGGCAAGTTTCTAGTGTTTTGAATACTGTATCTCGTGAACGAAGCACTTTCAGGGCACGGGGTATAGATCATTCTGCTCTGTAGAAACTGTGCGACGTTGTGTATCGGTGGGAGGCCCAAACGGCAAGTTTCTAGTGTTTTGAATACTGTATCTCGTGAACGAAGCACTTTCAGGGCACGGGGTTTAGATCATTCTGCTCTGTAGAAACTGTGCGACGTTGTGTATCGGTGGGAGGCCCAAACGGCAAGTTTCTAGTGTTTTGAATACTGTATCTCGTGAACGAAGCACTTTCAGGGCACGGGGTTTAGATCATTCTGCTCTGTAGAAACTGTGCGACGTTGTGTATCGGTGGGAGGCCCAAACGGCAAGTTTCTAGTGTTTTGAATACTGTATCTCGTGAACGAAGCACTTTCAGGGCACGGGGTTTAGATCATTCTGCTCTGTAGAAACTGTGCGACGTTGTGTATCGGTGGGAGGCCCAAACGGCAAGTTTCTAGTGTTTTGAATACTGTATCTCGTGAACGAAGCACTTTCAGGGCACGGGGTATAGATCATTCTGCTCAGATCGGTAGGAAGCGCCAACGGCAAGTTGTCAGCCCATAAGTTTCGAATGCTGTGTCTTGCGAATGAAGTATTTTCAGAACACGGGGTATGGCTCTTTTGCTCCGATCGGTGGGAGACTACATTGCCAGGTTTTCAGCCAATAAAATCACGAATGCTGTATCTCGTGAATGAAGCACTTTCAGGGCACGGGGTATAGATCATTCTGCTCTGTAGAAACTGTGCGACGTTGTGTATCGGTGGGAGGCCCAAACGGCAAGTTTCTAGTGTTTTGAATACTGTATCTCGTGAACGAAGCACTTTCAGGGCACGGGGTTTAGATCATTCTGCTCTGTAGAAACTGTGCGACGTTGTGTATCGGTGGGAGGCCCAAACGGCAAGTTTCTAGTGTTTTGAATACTGTATCTCGTGAACGAAGCACTTTCAGGGCACGGGGTATAGATCATTCTGCTCAGATCGGTAGGAAGCGCCAACGGCAAGTTGTCAGCCCATAAGTTTCGAATGCTGTGTCTTGCGAATGAAGTATTTTCAGAACACGGGGTATGGCTCTTTTGCTCCGATCGGTGGGAGACTACATTGCCAGGTTTTCAGCCAATAAAATCACGAATGCTGTATCTCGTGAATGAAGCACTTTCAGGGCACGGGGTATAGATCATTCTGCTCTGTAGAAACTGTGCGACGTTGTGTATCGGTGGGAGGCCCAAACGGCAAGTTTCTAGTGTTTTGAATACTGTATCTCGTGAACGAAGCACTTTCAGGGCACGGGGTATAGATCATTCTGCTCAGATCGGTAGGAAGCGCCAACGGCAAGTTGTCAGCCCATAAGTTTCGAATGCTGTGTCTTGCGAATGAAGTATTTTCAGAACACGGGGTATGGCTCTTTTGCTCCGATCGGTGGGAGACTACATTGCCAGGTTTTCAGCCAATAAAATCACGAATGCTGTATCTCGTGAATGAAGCACTTTCAGGGCACGGGGTATAGATCATTCTGCTCTGTAGAAACTGTGCGACGTTGTGTATCGGTGGGAGGCCCAAACGGCAAGTTTCTAGTGTTTTGAATACTGTATCTCGTGAACGAAGCACTTTCAGGGCACGGGGTTTAGATCATTCTGCTCTGTAGAAACTGTGCGACGTTGTGTATCGGTGGGAGGCCCAAACGGCAAGTTTCTAGTGTTTTGAATACTGTATCTCGTGAACGAAGCACTTTCAGGGCACGGGGTTTAGATCATTCTGCTCTGTAGAAACTGTGCGACGTTGTGTATCGGTGGGAGGCCCAAACGGCAAGTTTCTAGTGTTTTGAATACTGTATCTCGTGAACGAAGCACTTTCAGGGCACGGGGTATAGATCATTCTGCTCAGATCGGTAGGAAGCGCCAACGGCAAGTTGTCAGCCCATAAGTTTCGAATGCTGTGTCTTGCGAATGAAGTATTTTCAGAACACGGGGTATGGCTCTTTTGCTCCGATCGGTGGGAGACTACATTGCCAGGTTTTCAGCCAATAAAATCACGAATGCTGTATCTCGTGAACGAAGCACTTTCAGGGCACGGGGTATAGATCATTCTGCTCAGATCGGTAGGAAGCGCCAACGGCAAGTTGTCAGCCCATAAGTTTCGAATGCTGTGTCTTGCGAATGAAGTATTTTCAGAACACGGGGTATGGCTCTTTTGCTCCGATCGGTGGGAGACTACATTGCCAGGTTTTCAGCCAATAAAATCACGAATGCTGTATCTCGTGAATGAAGCACTTTCAGGGCACGGGGTATAGATCATTCTGCTCTGTAGAAACTGTGCGACGTTGTGTATCGGTGGGAGGCCCAAACGGCAAGTTTCTAGTGTTTTGAATACTGTATCTCGTGAACGAAGCACTTTCAGGGCACGGGGTTTAGATCATTCTGCTCTGTAGAAACTGTGCGACGTTGTGTATCGGTGGGAGGCCCAAACGGCAAGTTTCTAGTGTTTTGAATACTGTATCTCGTGAACGAAGCACTTTCAGGGCACGGGGTTTAGATCATTCTGCTCTGTAGAAACTGTGCGACGTTGTGTATCGGTGGGAGGCCCAAACGGCAAGTTTCTAGTGTTTTGAATACTGTATCTCGTGAACGAAGCACTTTCAGGGCACGGGGTATAGATCATTCTGCTCAGATCGGTAGGAAGCGCCAACGGCAAGTTGTCAGCCCATAAGTTTCGAATGCTGTGTCTTGCGAATGAAGTATTTTCAGAACACGGGGTATGGCTCTTTTTGCTCCGATCGGTGGGAGACTACATTGCCAGGTTTTCAGCCAATAAAATCACGAATGCTGTATCTCGTGAATGAAGCACTTTCAGGGCACGGGGTTTAGATCATTCTGCTCTGTAGAAACTGTGCGACGTTGTGTATCGGTGGGAGGCCCAAACGGCAAGTTTCTAGTGTTTTGAATACTGTATCTCGTGAACGAAGCACTTTCAGGGCACGGGGTTTAGATCATTCTGCTCTGTAGAAACTGTGCGACGTTGTGTATCGGTGGGAGGCCCAAACGGCAAGTTTCTAGTGTTTTGAATACTGTATCTCGTGAACGAAGCACTTTCAGGGCACGGGGTATAGATCATTCTGCTCAGATCGGTAGGAAGCGCCAACGGCAAGTTGTCAGCCCATAAGTTTCGAATGCTGTGTCTTGCGAATGAAGTATTTTCAGAACACGGGGTATGGCTCTTTTGCTCCGATCGGTGGGAGACTACATTGCCAGGTTTTCAGCCAATAAAATCACGAATGCTGTATCTCGTGAACGAAGCACTTTCAGGGCACGGGGTTTAGATCATTCTGCTCTGTAGAAACTGTGCGACGTTGTGTATCGGTGGGAGGCCCAAACGGCAAGTTTCTAGTGTTTTGAATACTGTATCTCGTGAACGAAGCACTTTCAGGGCACGGGGTATAGATCATTCTGCTCAGATCGGTAGGAAGCGCCAACGGCAAGTTGTCAGCCCATAAGTTTCGAATGCTGTGTCTTGCGAATGAAGTATTTTCAGAACACGGGTATGGCTCTTTTGCTCCGAGAGGGGTTTTCAGCCAATAAAATCACGAATGCTGTATCTCGTGAATGAAGCACTTTCAGGGCACGGGGTATAGATCATTCTGCTCTGTAGAAACTGTGCGACGTTGTGTATCGGTGGGAGGCCCAAACGGCAAGTTTCTAGTGTTTTGAATACTGTATCTCGTGAACGAAGCACTTTCAGGGCACGGGGTTTAGATCATTCTGCTCTGTAGAAACTGTGCGACGTTGTGTATCGGTGGGAGGCCCAAACGGCAAGTTTCTAGTGTTTTGAATACTGTATCTCGTGAACGAAGCACTTTCAGGGCACGGGGTTTAGATCATTCTGCTCTGTAGAAACTGTGCGACGTTGTGTATCGGTGGGAGGCCCAAACGGCAAGTTTCTAGTGTTTTGAATACTGTATCTCGTGAACGAAGCACTTTCAGGGCACGGGGTTTAGATCATTCTGCTCTGTAGAAACTGTGCGACGTTGTGTATCGGTGGGAGGCCCAAACGGCAAGTTTCTAGTGTTTTGAATACTGTATCTCGTGAACGAAGCACTTTCAGGGCACGGGGTATAGATCATTCTGCTCTGTAGAAACTGTGCGACGTTGTGTATCGGTGGGAGGCCCAAACGGCAAGTTTCTAGTGTTTTGAATACTGTATCTCGTGAACGAAGCACTTTCAGGGCACGGGGTTTAGATCATTCTGCTCTGTAGAAACTGTGCGACGTTGTGTATCGGTGGGAGGCCCAAACGGCAAGTTTCTAGTGTTTTGAATACTGTATCTCGTGAACGAAGCACTTTCAGGGCACGGGGTTTAGATCATTCTGCTCTGTAGAAACTGTGCGACGTTGTGTATCGGTGGGAGGCCCAAACGGCAAGTTTCTAGTGTTTTGAATACTGTATCTCGTGAACGAAGCACTTTCAGGGCACGGGGTTTAGATCATTCTGCTCTGTAGAAACTGTGCGACGTTGTGTATCGGTGGGAGGCCCAAACGGCAAGTTTCTAGTGTTTTGAATACTGTATCTCGTGAACGAAGCACTTTCAGGGCACGGGGTATAGATCATTCTGCTCAGATCGGTAGGAAGCGCCAACGGCAAGTTGTCAGCCCATAAGTTTCGAATGCTGTGTCTTGCGAATGAAGTATTTTCAGAACACGGGGTATGGCTCTTTTGCTCCGATCGGTGGGAGACTACATTGCCAGGTTTTCAGCCAATAAAATCACGAATGCTGTATCTCGTGAATGAAGCACTTTCAGGGCACGGGGTATAGATCATTCTGCTCTGTAGAAACTGTGCGACGTTGTGTATCGGTGGGAGGCCCAAACGGCAAGTTTCTAGTGTTTTGAATACTGTATCTCGTGAACGAAGCACTTTCAGGGCACGGGGTTTAGATCATTCTGCTCTGTAGAAACTGTGCGACGTTGTGTATCGGTGGGAGGCCCAAACGGCAAGTTTCTAGTGTTTTGAATACTGTATCTCGTGAACGAAGCACTTTCAGGGCACGGGGTTTAGATCATTCTGCTCTGTAGAAACTGTGCGACGTTGTGTATCGGTGGGAGGCCCAAACGGCAAGTTTCTAGTGTTTTGAATACTGTATCTCGTGAACGAAGCACTTTCAGGGCACGGGGTATAGATCATTCTGCTCAGATCGGTAGGAAGCGCCAACGGCAAGTTGTCAGCCCATAAGTTTCGAATGCTGTGTCTTGCGAATGAAGTATTTTCAGAACACGGGGTATGGCTCTTTTGCTCCGATCGGTGGGAGACTACATTGCCAGGTTTTCAGCCAATAAAATCACGAATGCTGTATCTCGTGAATGAAGCACTTTCAGGGCACGGGGTATAGATCATTCTGCTCTGTAGAAACTGTGCGACGTTGTGTATCGGTGGGAGGCCCAAACGGCAAGTTTCTAGTGTTTTGAATACTGTATCTCGTGAACGAAGCACTTTCAGGGCACGGGGTTTAGATCATTCTGCTCTGTAGAAACTGTGCGACGTTGTGTATCGGTGGGAGGCCCAAACGGCAAGTTTCTAGTGTTTTGAATACTGTATCTCGTGAACGAAGCACTTTCAGGGCACGGGGTATAGATCATTCTGCTCAGATCGGTAGGAAGCGCCAACGGCAAGTTGTCAGCCCATAAGTTTCGAATGCTGTGTCTTGCGAATGAAGTATTTTCAGAACACGGGGTATGGCTCTTTTGCTCCGATCGGTGGGAGACTACATTGCCAGGTTTTCAGCCAATAAAATCACGAATGCTGTATCTCGTGAATGAAGCACTTTCAGGGCACGGGGTTTAGATCATTCTGCTCTGTAGAAACTGTGCGACGTTGTGTATCGGTGGGAGGCCCAAACGGCAAGTTTCTAGTGTTTTGAATACTGTATCTCGTGAACGAAGCACTTTCAGGGCACGGGGTTTAGATCATTCTGCTCTGTAGAAACTGTGCGACGTTGTGTATCGGTGGGAGGCCCAAACGGCAAGTTTCTAGTGTTTTGAATACTGTATCTCGTGAACGAAGCACTTTCAGGGCACGGGGTATAGATCATTCTGCTCAGATCGGTAGGAAGCGCCAACGGCAAGTTGTCAGCCCATAAGTTTCGAATGCTGTGTCTTGCGAATGAAGTATTTTCAGAACACGGGGTATGGCTCTTTTGCTCCGATCGGTGGGAGACTACATTGCCAGGTTTTCAGCCAATAAAATCACGAATGCTGTATCTCGTGAATGAAGCACTTTCAGGGCACGGGGTATAGATCATTCTGCTCTGTAGAAACTGTGCGACGTTGTGTATCGGTGGGAGGCCCAAACGGCAAGTTTCTAGTGTTTTGAATACTGTATCTCGTGAACGAAGCACTTTCAGGGCACGGGGTTTAGATCATTCTGCTCTGTAGAAACTGTGCGACGTTGTGTATCGGTGGGAGGCCCAAACGGCAAGTTTCTAGTGTTTTGAATACTGTATCTCGTGAACGAAGCACTTTCAGGGCACGGGGTTTAGATCATTCTGCTCTGTAGAAACTGTGCGACGTTGTGTATCGGTGGGAGGCCCAAACGGCAAGTTTCTAGTGTTTTGAATACTGTATCTCGTGAACGAAGCACTTTCAGGGCACGGGGTATAGATCATTCTGCTCAGATCGGTAGGAAGCGCCAACGGCAAGTTGTCAGCCCATAAGTTTCGAATGCTGTGTCTTGCGAATGAAGTATTTTCAGAACACGGGGTATGGCTCTTTTGCTCCGATCGGTGGGAGACTACATTGCCAGGTTTTCAGCCAATAAAATCACGAATGCTGTATCTCGTGAATGAAGCACTTTCAGGGCACGGGGTTAGATCATTCTGCTCTGTAGAAACTGTGCGACGTTGTGTATCGGTGGGAGGCCCAAACGGCAAGTTTCTAGTGTTTTGAATACTGTATCTCGTGAACGAAGCACTTTCAGGGCACGGGGTATAGATCATTCTGCTCAGATCGGTAGGAAGCGCCAACGGCAAGTTGTCAGCCCATAAGTTTCGAATGCTGTGTCTTGCGAATGAAGTATTTTCAGAACACGGGGTATGGCTCTTTTGCTCTCGGTGGGACTACATTGCTCTGTAGAAACTGTGCGACGTTGTGTATCGGTGGGAGGCCCAAACGGCAAGTTTCTAGTGTTTTGAATACTGTATCTCGTGAACGAAGCACTTTCAGGGCACGGGGTATAGATCATTCTGCTCAGATCGGTAGGAAGCGCCAACGGCAAGTTGTCAGCCCATAAGTTTCGAATGCTGTGTCTTGCGAATGAAGTATTTTCAGAACACGGGGTATGGCTCTTTTGCTCCGATCGGTGGGAGACTACATTGCCAGGTTTTCAGCCAATAAAATCACGAATGCTGTATCTCGTGAATGAAGCACTTTCAGGGCACGGGGTATAGATCATTCTGCTCTGTAGAAACTGTGCGACGTTGTGTATCGGTGGGAGGCCCAAACGGCAAGTTTCTAGTGTTTTGAATACTGTATCTCGTGAACGAAGCACTTTCAGGGCACGGGGTATAGATCATTCTGCTCAGATCGGTAGGAAGCGCCAACGGCAAGTTGTCAGCCCATAAGTTTCGAATGCTGTGTCTTGCGAATGAAGTATTTTCAGAACACGGGGTATGGCTCTTTTGCTCCGATCGGTGGGAGACTACATTGCCAGGTTTTCAGCCAATAAAATCACGAATGCTGTATCTCGTGAATGAAGCACTTTCAGGGCACGGGGTATAGATCATTCTGCTCTGTAGAAACTGTGCGACGTTGTGTATCGGTGGGAGGCCCAAACGGCAAGTTTCTAGTGTTTTGAATACTGTATCTCGTGAACGAAGCACTTTCAGGGCACGGGGTTTAGATCATTCTGCTCTGTAGAAACTGTGCGACGTTGTGTATCGGTGGGAGGCCCAAACGGCAAGTTTCTAGTGTTTTGAATACTGTATCTCGTGAACGAAGCACTTTCAGGGCACGGGGTATAGATCATTCTGCTCTGTAGAAACTGTGCGACGTTGTGTATCGGTGGGAGGCCCAAACGGCAAGTTTCTAGTGTTTTGAATACTGTATCTCGTGAACGAAGCACTTTCAGGGCACGGGGTTTAGATCATTCTGCTCTGTAGAAACTGTGCGACGTTGTGTATCGGTGGGAGGCCCAAACGGCAAGTTTCTAGTGTTTTGAATACTGTATCTCGTGAACGAAGCACTTTCAGGGCACGGGGTTTAGATCATTCTGCTCTGTAGAAACTGTGCGACGTTGTGTATCGGTGGGAGGCCCAAACGGCAAGTTTCTAGTGTTTTGAATACTGTATCTCGTGAACGAAGCACTTTCAGGGCACGGGGTATAGATCATTCTGCTCAGATCGGTAGGAAGCGCCAACGGCAAGTTGTCAGCCCATAAGTTTCGAATGCTGTGTCTTGCGAATGAAGTATTTTCAGAACACGGGGTATGGCTCTTTTGCTCCGATCGGTGGGAGACTACATTGCCAGGTTTTCAGCCAATAAAATCACGAATGCTGTATCTCGTGAATGAAGCACTTTCAGGGCACGGGGTATAGATCATTCTGCTCTGTAGAAACTGTGCGACGTTGTGTATCGGTGGGAGGCCCAAACGGCAAGTTTCTAGTGTTTTGAATACTGTATCTCGTGAACGAAGCACTTTCAGGGCACGGGGTTTAGATCATTCTGCTCTGTAGAAACTGTGCGACGTTGTGTATCGGTGGGAGGCCCAAACGGCAAGTTTCTAGTGTTTTGAATACTGTATCTCGTGAACGAAGCACTTTCAGGGCACGGGGTATAGATCATTCTGCTCTGTAGAAACTGTGCGACGTTGTGTATCGGTGGGAGGCCCAAACGGCAAGTTTCTAGTGTTTTGAATACTGTATCTCGTGAACGAAGCACTTTCAGGGCACGGGGTTTAGATCATTCTGCTCTGTAGAAACTGTGCGACGTTGTGTATCGGTGGGAGGCCCAAACGGCAAGTTTCTAGTGTTTTGAATACTGTATCTCGTGAACGAAGCACTTTCAGGGCACGGGGTATAGATCATTCTGCTCTGTAGAAACTGTGCGACGTTGTGTATCGGTGGGAGGCCCAAACGGCAAGTTTCTAGTGTTTTGAATACTGTATCTCGTGAACGAAGCACTTTCAGGGCACGGGGTATAGATCATTCTGCTCAGATCGGTAGGAAGCGCCAACGGCAAGTTGTCAGCCCATAAGTTTCGAATGCTGTGTCTTGCGAATGAAGTATTTTCAGAACACGGGGTATGGCTCTTTTGCTCCGATCGGTGGGAGACTACATTGCCAGGTTTTCAGCCAATAAAATCACGAATGCTGTATCTCGTGAATGAAGCACTTTCAGGGCACGGGGTATAGATCATTCTGCTCTGTAGAAACTGTGCGACGTTGTGTATCGGTGGGAGGCCCAAACGGCAAGTTTCTAGTGTTTTGAATACTGTATCTCGTGAACGAAGCACTTTCAGGGCACGGGGTTTAGATCATTCTGCTCTGTAGAAACTGTGCGACGTTGTGTATCGGTGGGAGGCCCAAACGGCAAGTTTCTAGTGTTTTGAATACTGTATCTCGTGAACGAAGCACTTTCAGGGCACGGGGTTTAGATCATTCTGCTCTGTAGAAACTGTGCGACGTTGTGTATCGGTGGGAGGCCCAAACGGCAAGTTTCTAGTGTTTTGAATACTGTATCTCGTGAACGAAGCACTTTCAGGGCACGGGGTATAGATCATTCTGCTCAGATCGGTAGGAAGCGCCAACGGCAAGTTGTCAGCCCATAAGTTTCGAATGCTGTGTCTTGCGAATGAAGTATTTTCAGAACACGGGGTATGGCTCTTTTGCTCCGATCGGTGGGAGACTACATTGCCAGGTTTTCAGCCAATAAAATCACGAATGCTGTATCTCGTGAATGAAGCACTTTCAGGGCACGGGGTATAGATCATTCTGCTCTGTAGAAACTGTGCGACGTTGTGTATCGGTGGGAGGCCCAAACGGCAAGTTTCTAGTGTTTTGAATACTGTATCTCGTGAACGAAGCACTTTCAGGGCACGGGGTATAGATCATTCTGCTCAGATCGGTAGGAAGCGCCAACGGCAAGTTGTCAGCCCATAAGTTTCGAATGCTGTGTCTTGCGAATGAAGTATTTTCAGAACACGGGGTATGGCTCTTTTGCTCCGATCGGTGGGAGACTACATTGCCAGGTTTTCAGCCAATAAAATCACGAATGCTGTATCTCGTGAATGAAGCACTTTCAGGGCACGGGGTTTAGATCATTCTGCTCTGTAGAAACTGTGCGACGTTGTGTATCGGTGGGAGGCCCAAACGGCAAGTTTCTAGTGTTTTGAATACTGTATCTCGTGAACGAAGCACTTTCAGGGCACGGGGTATAGATCATTCTGCTCAGATCGGTAGGAAGCGCCAACGGCAAGTTGTCAGCCCATAAGTTTCGAATGCTGTGTCTTGCGAATGAAGTATTTTCAGAACACGGGGTATGGCTCTTTTGCTCCGATCGGTGGGAGACTACATTGCCAGGTTTTCAGCCAATAAAATCACGAATGCTGTATCTCGTGAATGAAGCACTTTCAGGGCACGGGGTATAGATCATTCTGCTCTGTAGAAACTGTGCGACGTTGTGTATCGGTGGGAGGCCCAAACGGCAAGTTTCTAGTGTTTTGAATACTGTATCTCGTGAACGAAGCACTTTCAGGGCACGGGGTTTAGATCATTCTGCTCTGTAGAAACTGTGCGACGTTGTGTATCGGTGGGAGGCCCAAACGGCAAGTTTCTAGTGTTTTGAATACTGTATCTCGTGAACGAAGCACTTTCAGGGCACGGGGTTTAGATCATTCTGCTCTGTAGAAACTGTGCGACGTTGTGTATCGGTGGGAGGCCCAAACGGCAAGTTTCTAGTGTTTTGAATACTGTATCTCGTGAACGAAGCACTTTCAGGGCACGGGGTTTAGATCATTCTGCTCTGTAGAAACTGTGCGACGTTGTGTATCGGTGGGAGGCCCAAACGGCAAGTTTCTAGTGTTTTGAATACTGTATCTCGTGAACGAAGCACTTTCAGGGCACGGGGTTTAGATCATTCTGCTCTGTAGAAACTGTGCGACGTTGTGTATCGGTGGGAGGCCCAAACGGCAAGTTTCTAGTGTTTTGAATACTGTATCTCGTGAACGAAGCACTTTCAGGGCACGGGGTTTAGATCATTCTGCTCTGTAGAAACTGTGCGACGTTGTGTATCGGTGGGAGGCCCAAACGGCAAGTTTCTAGTGTTTTGAATACTGTATCTCGTGAACGAAGCACTTTCAGGGCACGGGGTATAGATCATTCTGCTCAGATCGGTAGGAAGCGCCAACGGCAAGTTGTCAGCCCATAAGTTTCGAATGCTGTGTCTTGCGAATGAAGTATTTTCAGAACACGGGGTATGGCTCTTTTGCTCCGATCGGTGGGAGACTACATTGCCAGGTTTTCAGCCAATAAAATCACGAATGCTGTATCTCGTGAATGAAGCACTTTCAGGGCACGGGGTATAGATCATTCTGCTCTGTAGAAACTGTGCGACGTTGTGTATCGGTGGGAGGCCCAAACGGCAAGTTTCTAGTGTTTTGAATACTGTATCTCGTGAACGAAGCACTTTCAGGGCACGGGGTTTAGATCATTCTGCTCTGTAGAAACTGTGCGACGTTGTGTATCGGTGGGAGGCCCAAACGGCAAGTTTCTAGTGTTTTGAATACTGTATCTCGTGAACGAAGCACTTTCAGGGCACGGGGTATAGATCATTCTGCTCAGATCGGTAGGAAGCGCCAACGGCAAGTTGTCAGCCCATAAGTTTCGAATGCTGTGTCTTGCGAATGAAGTATTTTCAGAACACGGGGTATGGCTCTTTTGCTCCGATCGGTGGGAGACTACATTGCCAGGTTTTCAGCCAATAAAATCACGAATGCTGTATCTCGTGAATGAAGCACTTTCAGGGCACGGGGTATAGATCATTCTGCTCTGTAGAAACTGTGCGACGTTGTGTATCGGTGGGAGGCCCAAACGGCAAGTTTCTAGTGTTTTGAATACTGTATCTCGTGAACGAAGCACTTTCAGGGCACGGGGTTTAGATCATTCTGCTCTGTAGAAACTGTGCGACGTTGTGTATCGGTGGGAGGCCCAAACGGCAAGTTTCTAGTGTTTTGAATACTGTATCTCGTGAACGAAGCACTTTCAGGGCACGGGGTTTAGATCATTCTGCTCTGTAGAAACTGTGCGACGTTGTGTATCGGTGGGAGGCCCAAACGGCAAGTTTCTAGTGTTTTGAATACTGTATCTCGTGAACGAAGCACTTTCAGGGCACGGGGTATAGATCATTCTGCTCTGTAGAAACTGTGCGACGTTGTGTATCGGTGGGAGGCCCAAACGGCAAGTTTCTAGTGTTTTGAATACTGTATCTCGTGAACGAAGCACTTTCAGGGCACGGGGTTTAGATCATTCTGCTCTGTAGAAACTGTGCGACGTTGTGTATCGGTGGGAGGCCCAAACGGCAAGTTTCTAGTGTTTTGAATACTGTATCTCGTGAACGAAGCACTTTCAGGGCACGGGGTTTAGATCATTCTGCTCTGTAGAAACTGTGCGACGTTGTGTATCGGTGGGAGGCCCAAACGGCAAGTTTCTAGTGTTTTGAATACTGTATCTCGTGAACGAAGCACTTTCAGGGCACGGGGTTTAGATCATTCTGCTCTGTAGAAACTGTGCGACGTTGTGTATCGGTGGGAGGCCCAAACGGCAAGTTTCTAGTGTTTTGAATACTGTATCTCGTGAACGAAGCACTTTCAGGGCACGGGGTATAGATCATTCTGCTCAGATCGGTAGGAAGCGCCAACGGCAAGTTGTCAGCCCATAAGTTTCGAATGCTGTGTCTTGCGAATGAAGTATTTTCAGAACACGGGGTATGGCTCTTTTGCTCCGATCGGTGGGAGACTACATTGCCAGGTTTTCAGCCAATAAAATCACGAATGCTGTATCTCGTGAATGAAGCACTTTCAGGGCACGGGGTTTAGATCATTCTGCTCTGTAGAAACTGTGCGACGTTGTGTATCGGTGGGAGGCCCAAACGGCAAGTTTCTAGTGTTTTGAATACTGTATCTCGTGAACGAAGCACTTTCAGGGCACGGGGTATAGATCATTCTGCTCAGATCGGTAGGAAGCGCCAACGGCAAGTTGTCAGCCCATAAGTTTCGAATGCTGTGTCTTGCGAATGAAGTATTTTCAGAACACGGGGTATGGCTCTTTTGCTCCGATCGGTGGGAGACTACATTGCCAGGTTTTCAGCCAATAAAATCACGAATGCTGTATCTCGTGAATGAAGCACTTTCAGGGCACGGGGTATAGATCATTCTGCTCTGTAGAAACTGTGCGACGTTGTGTATCGGTGGGAGGCCCAAACGGCAAGTTTCTAGTGTTTTGAATACTGTATCTCGTGAACGAAGCACTTTCAGGGCACGGGGTTTAGATCATTCTGCTCTGTAGAAACTGTGCGACGTTGTGTATCGGTGGGAGGCCCAAACGGCAAGTTTCTAGTGTTTTGAATACTGTATCTCGTGAACGAAGCACTTTCAGGGCACGGGGTATAGATCATTCTGCTCAGATCGGTAGGAAGCGCCAACGGCAAGTTGTCAGCCCATAAGTTTCGAATGCTGTGTCTTGCGAATGAAGTATTTTCAGAACACGGGGTATGGCTCTTTTGCTCCGATCGGTGGGAGACTACATTGCCAGGTTTTCAGCCAATAAAATCACGAATGCTGTATCTCGTGAATGAAGCACTTTCAGGGCACGGGGTTTAGATCATTCTGCTCTGTAGAAACTGTGCGACGTTGTGTATCGGTGGGAGGCCCAAACGGCAAGTTTCTAGTGTTTTGAATACTGTATCTCGTGAACGAAGCACTTTCAGGGCACGGGGTATAGATCATTCTGCTCAGATCGGTAGGAAGCGCCAACGGCAAGTTGTCAGCCCATAAGTTTCGAATGCTGTGTCTTGCGAATGAAGTATTTTCAGAACACGGGGTATGGCTCTTTTGCTCCGATCGGTGGGAGACTACATTGCCAGGTTTTCAGCCAATAAAATCACGAATGCTGTATCTCGTGAACGAAGCACTTTCAGGGCACGGGGTTTAGATCATTCTGCTCTGTAGAAACTGTGCGACGTTGTGTATCGGTGGGAGGCCCAAACGGCAAGTTTCTAGTGTTTTGAATACTGTATCTCGTGAACGAAGCACTTTCAGGGCACGGGGTATAGATCATTCTGCTCAGATCGGTAGGAAGCGCCAACGGCAAGTTGTCAGCCCATAAGTTTCGAATGCTGTGTCTTGCGAATGAAGTATTTTCAGAACACGGGGTATGGCTCTTTTGCTCCGATCGGTGGGAGACTACATTGCCAGGTTTTCAGCCAATAAAATCACGAATGCTGTATCTCGTGAATGAAGCACTTTCAGGGCACGGGGTATAGATCATTCTGCTCTGTAGAAACTGTGCGACGTTGTGTATCGGTGGGAGGCCCAAACGGCAAGTTTCTAGTGTTTTGAATACTGTATCTCGTGAACGAAGCACTTTCAGGGCACGGGGTTTAGATCATTCTGCTCTGTAGAAACTGTGCGACGTTGTGTATCGGTGGGAGGCCCAAACGGCAAGTTTCTAGTGTTTTGAATACTGTATCTCGTGAACGAAGCACTTTCAGGGCACGGGGTTTAGATCATTCTGCTCTGTAGAAACTGTGCGACGTTGTGTATCGGTGGGAGGCCCAAACGGCAAGTTTCTAGTGTTTTGAATACTGTATCTCGTGAACGAAGCACTTTCAGGGCACGGGGTTTAGATCATTCTGCTCTGTAGAAACTGTGCGACGTTGTGTATCGGTGGGAGGCCCAAACGGCAAGTTTCTAGTGTTTTGAATACTGTATCTCGTGAACGAAGCACTTTCAGGGCACGGGGTATAGATCATTCTGCTCAGATCGGTAGGAAGCGCCAACGGCAAGTTGTCAGCCCATAAGTTTCGAATGCTGTGTCTTGCGAATGAAGTATTTTCAGAACACGGGGTATGGCTCTTTGCTCCGATCGGTGGGAGACTACATTGCCAGGTTTTCAGCCAATAAAATCACGAATGCTGTATCTCGTGAATGAAGCACTTTCAGGGCACGGGGTATAGATCATTCTGCTCTGTAGAAACTGTGCGACGTTGTGTATCGGTGGGAGGCCCAAACGGCAAGTTTCTAGTGTTTTGAATACTGTATCTCGTGAACGAAGCACTTTCAGGGCACGGGGTTTAGATCATTCTGCTCTGTAGAAACTGTGCGACGTTGTGTATCGGTGGGAGGCCCAAACGGCAAGTTTCTAGTGTTTTGAATACTGTATCTCGTGAACGAAGCACTTTCAGGGCACGGGGTATAGATCATTCTGCTCAGATCGGTAGGAAGCGCCAACGGCAAGTTGTCAGCCCATAAGTTTCGAATGCTGTGTCTTGCGAATGAAGTATTTTCAGAACACGGGGTATGGCTCTTTTGCTCCGATCGGTGGGAGACTACATTGCCAGGTTTTCAGCCAATAAAATCACGAATGCTGTATCTCGTGAATGAAGCACTTTCAGGGCACGGGGTATAGATCATTCTGCTCTGTAGAAACTGTGCGACGTTGTGTATCGGTGGGAGGCCCAAACGGCAAGTTTCTAGTGTTTTGAATACTGTATCTCGTGAACGAAGCACTTTCAGGGCACGGGGTTTAGATCATTCTGCTCTGTAGAAACTGTGCGACGTTGTGTATCGGTGGGAGGCCCAAACGGCAAGTTTCTAGTGTTTTGAATACTGTATCTCGTGAACGAAGCACTTTCAGGGCACGGGGTTTAGATCATTCTGCTCTGTAGAAACTGTGCGACGTTGTGTATCGGTGGGAGGCCCAAACGGCAAGTTTCTAGTGTTTTGAATACTGTATCTCGTGAACGAAGCACTTTCAGGGCACGGGGTATAGATCATTCTGCTCAGATCGGTAGGAAGCGCCAACGGCAAGTTGTCAGCCCATAAGTTTCGAATGCTGTGTCTTGCGAATGAAGTATTTTCAGAACACGGGGTATGGCTCTTTTGCTCCGATCGGTGGGAGACTACATTGCCAGGTTTTCAGCCAATAAAATCACGAATGCTGTATCTCGTGAATGAAGCACTTTCAGGGCACGGGGTATAGATCATTCTGCTCTGTAGAAACTGTGCGACGTTGTGTATCGGTGGGAGGCCCAAACGGCAAGTTTCTAGTGTTTTGAATACTGTATCTCGTGAACGAAGCACTTTCAGGGCACGGGGTTTAGATCATTCTGCTCTGTAGAAACTGTGCGACGTTGTGTATCGGTGGGAGGCCCAAACGGCAAGTTTCTAGTGTTTTGAATACTGTATCTCGTGAACGAAGCACTTTCAGGGCACGGGGTTTAGATCATTCTGCTCTGTAGAAACTGTGCGACGTTGTGTATCGGTGGGAGGCCCAAACGGCAAGTTTCTAGTGTTTTGAATACTGTATCTCGTGAACGAAGCACTTTCAGGGCACGGGGTATAGATCATTCTGCTCAGATCGGTAGGAAGCGCCAACGGCAAGTTGTCAGCCCATAAGTTTCGAATGCTGTGTCTTGCGAATGAAGTATTTTCAGAACACGGGGTATGGCTCTTTTGCTCCGATCGGTGGGAGACTACATTGCCAGGTTTTCAGCCAATAAAATCACGAATGCTGTATCTCGTGAATGAAGCACTTTCAGGGCACGGGGTATAGATCATTCTGCTCTGTAGAAACTGTGCGACGTTGTGTATCGGTGGGAGGCCCAAACGGCAAGTTTCTAGTGTTTTGAATACTGTATCTCGTGAACGAAGCACTTTCAGGGCACGGGGTTTAGATCATTCTGCTCTGTAGAAACTGTGCGACGTTGTGTATCGGTGGGAGGCCCAAACGGCAAGTTTCTAGTGTTTTGAATACTGTATCTCGTGAACGAAGCACTTTCAGGGCACGGGGTATAGATCATTCTGCTCAGATCGGTAGGAAGCGCCAACGGCAAGTTGTCAGCCCATAAGTTTCGAATGCTGTGTCTTGCGAATGAAGTATTTTCAGAACACGGGGTATGGCTCTTTTGCTCCGATCGGTGGGAGACTACATTGCCAGGTTTTCAGCCAATAAAATCACGAATGCTGTATCTCGTGAATGAAGCACTTTCAGGGCACGGGGTATAGATCATTCTGCTCTGTAGAAACTGTGCGACGTTGTGTATCGGTGGGAGGCCCAAACGGCAAGTTTCTAGTGTTTTGAATACTGTATCTCGTGAACGAAGCACTTTCAGGGCACGGGGTTTAGATCATTCTGCTCTGTAGAAACTGTGCGACGTTGTGTATCGGTGGGAGGCCCAAACGGCAAGTTTCTAGTGTTTTGAATACTGTATCTCGTGAACGAAGCACTTTCAGGGCACGGGGTTTAGATCATTCTGCTCTGTAGAAACTGTGCGACGTTGTGTATCGGTGGGAGGCCCAAACGGCAAGTTTCTAGTGTTTTGAATACTGTATCTCGTGAACGAAGCACTTTCAGGGCACGGGGTATAGATCATTCTGCTCAGATCGGTAGGAAGCGCCAACGGCAAGTTGTCAGCCCATAAGTTTCGAATGCTGTGTCTTGCGAATGAAGTATTTTCAGAACACGGGGTATGGCTCTTTTGCTCCGATCGGTGGGAGACTACATTGCCAGGTTTTCAGCCAATAAAATCACGAATGCTGTATCTCGTGAATGAAGCACTTTCAGGGCACGGGGTATAGATCATTCTGCTCTGTAGAAACTGTGCGACGTTGTGTATCGGTGGGAGGCCCAAACGGCAAGTTTCTAGTGTTTTGAATACTGTATCTCGTGAACGAAGCACTTTCAGGGCACGGGGTTTAGATCATTCTGCTCTGTAGAAACTGTGCGACGTTGTGTATCGGTGGGAGGCCCAAACGGCAAGTTTCTAGTGTTTTGAATACTGTATCTCGTGAACGAAGCACTTTCAGGGCACGGGGTATAGATCATTCTGCTCAGATCGGTAGGAAGCGCCAACGGCAAGTTGTCAGCCCATAAGTTTCGAATGCTGTGTCTTGCGAATGAAGTATTTTCAGAACACGGGGTATGGCTCTTTTGCTCCGATCGGTGGGAGACTACATTGCCAGGTTTTCAGCCAATAAAATCACGAATGCTGTATCTCGTGAATGAAGCACTTTCAGGGCACGGGGTATAGATCATTCTGCTCTGTAGAAACTGTGCGACGTTGTGTATCGGTGGGAGGCCCAAACGGCAAGTTTCTAGTGTTTTGAATACTGTATCTCGTGAACGAAGCACTTTCAGGGCACGGGGTTTAGATCATTCTGCTCTGTAGAAACTGTGCGACGTTGTGTATCGGTGGGAGGCCCAAACGGCAAGTTTCTAGTGTTTTGAATACTGTATCTCGTGAACGAAGCACTTTCAGGGCACGGGGTATAGATCATTCTGCTCAGATCGGTAGGAAGCGCCAACGGCAAGTTGTCAGCCCATAAGTTTCGAATGCTGTGTCTTGCGAATGAAGTATTTTCAGAACACGGGGTATGGCTCTTTTTCTGATCGGTGGGAGACTACATTGCCAGGTTTTCAGCCAATAAAATCACGAATGCTGTATCTCGTGAATGAAGCACTTTCAGGGCACGGGGTATAGATCATTCTGCTCTGTAGAAACTGTGCGACGTTGTGTATCGGTGGGAGGCCCAAACGGCAAGTTTCTAGTGTTTTGAATACTGTATCTCGTGAACGAAGCACTTTCAGGGCACGGGGTTTAGATCATTCTGCTCTGTAGAAACTGTGCGACGTTGTGTATCGGTGGGAGGCCCAAACGGCAAGTTTCTAGTGTTTTGAATACTGTATCTCGTGAACGAAGCACTTTCAGGGCACGGGGTTTAGATCATTCTGCTCTGTAGAAACTGTGCGACGTTGTGTATCGGTGGGAGGCCCAAACGGCAAGTTTCTAGTGTTTTGAATACTGTATCTCGTGAACGAAGCACTTTCAGGGCACGGGGTATAGATCATTCTGCTCAGATCGGTAGGAAGCGCCAACGGCAAGTTGTCAGCCCATAAGTTTCGAATGCTGTGTCTTGCGAATGAAGTATTTTCAGAACACGGGGTATGGCTCTTTTGCTCCGATCGGTGGGAGACTACATTGCCAGGTTTTCAGCCAATAAAATCACGAATGCTGTATCTCGTGAATGAAGCACTTTCAGGGCACGGGGTATAGATCATTCTGCTCTGTAGAAACTGTGCGACGTTGTGTATCGGTGGGAGGCCCAAACGGCAAGTTTCTAGTGTTTTGAATACTGTATCTCGTGAACGAAGCACTTTCAGGGCACGGGGTATAGATCATTCTGCTCAGATCGGTAGGAAGCGCCAACGGCAAGTTGTCAGCCCATAAGTTTCGAATGCTGTGTCTTGCGAATGAAGTATTTTCAGAACACGGGGTATGGCTCTTTTGCTCCGATCGGTGGGAGACTACATTGCCAGGTTTTCAGCCAATAAAATCACGAATGCTGTATCTCGTGAATGAAGCACTTTCAGGGCACGGGGTATAGATCATTCTGCTCTGTAGAAACTGTGCGACGTTGTGTATCGGTGGGAGGCCCAAACGGCAAGTTTCTAGTGTTTTGAATACTGTATCTCGTGAACGAAGCACTTTCAGGGCACGGGGTTTAGATCATTCTGCTCTGTAGAAACTGTGCGACGTTGTGTATCGGTGGGAGGCCCAAACGGCAAGTTTCTAGTGTTTTGAATACTGTATCTCGTGAACGAAGCACTTTCAGGGCACGGGGTATAGATCATTCTGCTCAGATCGGTAGGAAGCGCCAACGGCAAGTTGTCAGCCCATAAGTTTCGAATGCTGTGTCTTGCGAATGAAGTATTTTCAGAACACGGGGTATGGCTCTTTGCTCCGATCGGTGGGAGACTACATTGCCAGGTTTTCAGCCAATAAAATCACGAATGCTGTATCTCGTGAATGAAGCACTTTCAGGGCACGGGGTATAGATCATTCTGCTCTGTAGAAACTGTGCGACGTTGTGTATCGGTGGGAGGCCCAAACGGCAAGTTTCTAGTGTTTTGAATACTGTATCTCGTGAACGAAGCACTTTCAGGGCACGGGGTATAGATCATTCTGCTCAGATCGGTAGGAAGCGCCAACGGCAAGTTGTCAGCCCATAAGTTTCGAATGCTGTGTCTTGCGAATGAAGTATTTTCAGAACACGGGTATGGCTCTTTTGCTCCGATCGGTGGGAGACTACATTGCCAGGTTTTCAGCCAATAAAATCACGAATGCTGTATCTCGTGAATGAAGCACTTTCAGGGCACGGGGTATAGATCATTCTGCTCTGTAGAAACTGTGCGACGTTGTGTATCGGTGGGAGGCCCAAACGGCAAGTTTCTAGTGTTTTGAATACTGTATCTCGTGAACGAAGCACTTTCAGGGCACGGGGTTTAGATCATTCTGCTCTGTAGAAACTGTGCGACGTTGTGTATCGGTGGGAGGCCCAAACGGCAAGTTTCTAGTGTTTTGAATACTGTATCTCGTGAACGAAGCACTTTCAGGGCACGGGGTTTAGATCATTCTGCTCTGTAGAAACTGTGCGACGTTGTGTATCGGTGGGAGGCCCAAACGGCAAGTTTCTAGTGTTTTGAATACTGTATCTCGTGAACGAAGCACTTTCAGGGCACGGGGTATAGATCATTCTGCTCAGATCGGTAGGAAGCGCCAACGGCAAGTTGTCAGCCCATAAGTTTCGAATGCTGTGTCTTGCGAATGAAGTATTTTCAGAACACGGGGTATGGCTCTTTTGCTCCGATCGGTGGGAGACTACATTGCCAGGTTTTCAGCCAATAAAATCACGAATGCTGTATCTCGTGAATGAAGCACTTTCAGGGCACGGGGTATAGATCATTCTGCTCTGTAGAAACTGTGCGACGTTGTGTATCGGTGGGAGGCCCAAACGGCAAGTTTCTAGTGTTTTGAATACTGTATCTCGTGAACGAAGCACTTTCAGGGCACGGGGTTTAGATCATTCTGCTCTGTAGAAACTGTGCGACGTTGTGTATCGGTGGGAGGCCCAAACGGCAAGTTTCTAGTGTTTTGAATACTGTATCTCGTGAACGAAGCACTTTCAGGGCACGGGGTTTAGATCATTCTGCTCTGTAGAAACTGTGCGACGTTGTGTATCGGTGGGAGGCCCAAACGGCAAGTTTCTAGTGTTTTGAATACTGTATCTCGTGAACGAAGCACTTTCAGGGCACGGGGTATAGATCATTCTGCTCAGATCGGTAGGAAGCGCCAACGGCAAGTTGTCAGCCCATAAGTTTCGAATGCTGTGTCTTGCGAATGAAGTATTTTCAGAACACGGGTATGGCTCTTTTGTCTGATCGGTGGGAGACTACATTGCCAGGTTTTCAGCCAATAAAATCACGAATGCTGTATCTCGTGAATGAAGCACTTTCAGGGCACGGGGTATAGATCATTCTGCTCTGTAGAAACTGTGCGACGTTGTGTATCGGTGGGAGGCCCAAACGGCAAGTTTCTAGTGTTTTGAATACTGTATCTCGTGAACGAAGCACTTTCAGGGCACGGGGTTTAGATCATTCTGCTCTGTAGAAACTGTGCGACGTTGTGTATCGGTGGGAGGCCCAAACGGCAAGTTTCTAGTGTTTTGAATACTGTATCTCGTGAACGAAGCACTTTCAGGGCACGGGGTTTAGATCATTCTGCTCTGTAGAAACTGTGCGACGTTGTGTATCGGTGGGAGGCCCAAACGGCAAGTTTCTAGTGTTTTGAATACTGTATCTCGTGAACGAAGCACTTTCAGGGCACGGGGTATAGATCATTCTGCTCAGATCGGTAGGAAGCGCCAACGGCAAGTTGTCAGCCCATAAGTTTCGAATGCTGTGTCTTGCGAATGAAGTATTTTCAGAACACGGGTATGGCTCTTTTGTCCGATCGGTGGGAGACTACATTGCCAGGTTTTCAGCCAATAAAATCACGAATGCTGTATCTCGTGAATGAAGCACTTTCAGGGCACGGGGTATAGATCATTCTGCTCTGTAGAAACTGTGCGACGTTGTGTATCGGTGGGAGGCCCAAACGGCAAGTTTCTAGTGTTTTGAATACTGTATCTCGTGAACGAAGCACTTTCAGGGCACGGGGTATAGATCATTCTGCTCAGATCGGTAGGAAGCGCCAACGGCAAGTTGTCAGCCCATAAGTTTCGAATGCTGTGTCTTGCGAATGAAGTATTTTCAGAACACGGGGTATGGCTCTTTTGCTCCGATCGGTGGGAGACTACATTGCCAGGTTTTCAGCCAATAAAATCACGAATGCTGTATCTCGTGAATGAAGCACTTTCAGGGCACGGGGTATAGATCATTCTGCTCTGTAGAAACTGTGCGACGTTGTGTATCGGTGGGAGGCCCAAACGGCAAGTTTCTAGTGTTTTGAATACTGTATCTCGTGAACGAAGCACTTTCAGGGCACGGGGTTTAGATCATTCTGCTCTGTAGAAACTGTGCGACGTTGTGTATCGGTGGGAGGCCCAAACGGCAAGTTTCTAGTGTTTTGAATACTGTATCTCGTGAACGAAGCACTTTCAGGGCACGGGGTTTAGATCATTCTGCTCTGTAGAAACTGTGCGACGTTGTGTATCGGTGGGAGGCCCAAACGGCAAGTTTCTAGTGTTTTGAATACTGTATCTCGTGAACGAAGCACTTTCAGGGCACGGGGTATAGATCATTCTGCTCAGATCGGTAGGAAGCGCCAACGGCAAGTTGTCAGCCCATAAGTTTCGAATGCTGTGTCTTGCGAATGAAGTATTTTCAGAACACGGGGTATGGCTCTTTTGCTCCGATCGGTGGGAGACTACATTGCCAGGTTTTCAGCCAATAAAATCACGAATGCTGTATCTCGTGAATGAAGCACTTTCAGGGCACGGGGTATAGATCATTCTGCTCTGTAGAAACTGTGCGACGTTGTGTATCGGTGGGAGGCCCAAACGGCAAGTTTCTAGTGTTTTGAATACTGTATCTCGTGAACGAAGCACTTTCAGGGCACGGGGTTTAGATCATTCTGCTCTGTAGAAACTGTGCGACGTTGTGTATCGGTGGGAGGCCCAAACGGCAAGTTTCTAGTGTTTTGAATACTGTATCTCGTGAACGAAGCACTTTCAGGGCACGGGGTTTAGATCATTCTGCTCTGTAGAAACTGTGCGACGTTGTGTATCGGTGGGAGGCCCAAACGGCAAGTTTCTAGTGTTTTGAATACTGTATCTCGTGAACGAAGCACTTTCAGGGCACGGGGTATAGATCATTCTGCTCAGATCGGTAGGAAGCGCCAACGGCAAGTTGTCAGCCCATAAGTTTCGAATGCTGTGTCTTGCGAATGAAGTATTTTCAGAACACGGGTATGGCTCTTTTGTCCGATCGGTGGGAGACTACATTGCCAGGTTTTCAGCCAATAAAATCACGAATGCTGTATCTCGTGAATGAAGCACTTTCAGGGCACGGGGTATAGATCATTCTGCTCTGTAGAAACTGTGCGACGTTGTGTATCGGTGGGAGGCCCAAACGGCAAGTTTCTAGTGTTTTGAATACTGTATCTCGTGAACGAAGCACTTTCAGGGCACGGGGTTTAGATCATTCTGCTCTGTAGAAACTGTGCGACGTTGTGTATCGGTGGGAGGCCCAAACGGCAAGTTTCTAGTGTTTTGAATACTGTATCTCGTGAACGAAGCACTTTCAGGGCACGGGGTTTAGATCATTCTGCTCTGTAGAAACTGTGCGACGTTGTGTATCGGTGGGAGGCCCAAACGGCAAGTTTCTAGTGTTTTGAATACTGTATCTCGTGAACGAAGCACTTTCAGGGCACGGGGTATAGATCATTCTGCTCAGATCGGTAGGAAGCGCCAACGGCAAGTTGTCAGCCCATAAGTTTCGAATGCTGTGTCTTGCGAATGAAGTATTTTCAGAACACGGGGTATGGCTCTTTTGTCCGATCGGTGGGAGACTACATTGCCAGGTTTTCAGCCAATAAAATCACGAATGCTGTATCTCGTGAATGAAGCACTTTCAGGGCACGGGGTATAGATCATTCTGCTCTGTAGAAACTGTGCGACGTTGTGTATCGGTGGGAGGCCCAAACGGCAAGTTTCTAGTGTTTTGAATACTGTATCTCGTGAACGAAGCACTTTCAGGGCACGGGGTTTAGATCATTCTGCTCTGTAGAAACTGTGCGACGTTGTGTATCGGTGGGAGGCCCAAACGGCAAGTTTCTAGTGTTTTGAATACTGTATCTCGTGAACGAAGCACTTTCAGGGCACGGGGTTTAGATCATTCTGCTCTGTAGAAACTGTGCGACGTTGTGTATCGGTGGGAGGCCCAAACGGCAAGTTTCTAGTGTTTTGAATACTGTATCTCGTGAACGAAGCACTTTCAGGGCACGGGGTTTAGATCATTCTGCTCTGTAGAAACTGTGCGACGTTGTGTATCGGTGGGAGGCCCAAACGGCAAGTTTCTAGTGTTTTGAATACTGTATCTCGTGAACGAAGCACTTTCAGGGCACGGGGTATAGATCATTCTGCTCAGATCGGTAGGAAGCGCCAACGGCAAGTTGTCAGCCCATAAGTTTCGAATGCTGTGTCTTGCGAATGAAGTATTTTCAGAACACGGGTATGGCTCTTTTGCTCCGATCGGTGGGAGACTACATTGCCAGGTTTTCAGCCAATAAAATCACGAATGCTGTATCTCGTGAATGAAGCACTTTCAGGGCACGGGGTTTAGATCATTCTGCTCTGTAGAAACTGTGCGACGTTGTGTATCGGTGGGAGGCCCAAACGGCAAGTTTCTAGTGTTTTGAATACTGTATCTCGTGAACGAAGCACTTTCAGGGCACGGGGTATAGATCATTCTGCTCAGATCGGTAGGAAGCGCCAACGGCAAGTTGTCAGCCCATAAGTTTCGAATGCTGTGTCTTGCGAATGAAGTATTTTCAGAACACGGGGTATGGCTCTTTTGCTCCGATCGGTGGGAGACTACATTGCCAGGTTTTCAGCCAATAAAATCACGAATGCTGTATCTCGTGAATGAAGCACTTTCAGGGCACGGGGTATAGATCATTCTGCTCTGTAGAAACTGTGCGACGTTGTGTATCGGTGGGAGGCCCAAACGGCAAGTTTCTAGTGTTTTGAATACTGTATCTCGTGAACGAAGCACTTTCAGGGCACGGGGTTTAGATCATTCTGCTCTGTAGAAACTGTGCGACGTTGTGTATCGGTGGGAGGCCCAAACGGCAAGTTTCTAGTGTTTTGAATACTGTATCTCGTGAACGAAGCACTTTCAGGGCACGGGGTTTAGATCATTCTGCTCTGTAGAAACTGTGCGACGTTGTGTATCGGTGGGAGGCCCAAACGGCAAGTTTCTAGTGTTTTGAATACTGTATCTCGTGAACGAAGCACTTTCAGGGCACGGGGTTTAGATCATTCTGCTCTGTAGAAACTGTGCGACGTTGTGTATCGGTGGGAGGCCCAAACGGCAAGTTTCTAGTGTTTTGAATACTGTATCTCGTGAACGAAGCACTTTCAGGGCACGGGGTATAGATCATTCTGCTCAGATCGGTAGGAAGCGCCAACGGCAAGTTGTCAGCCCATAAGTTTCGAATGCTGTGTCTTGCGAATGAAGTATTTTCAGAACACGGGGTATGGCTCTTTTGCTCCGATCGGTGGGAGACTACATTGCCAGGTTTTCAGCCAATAAAATCACGAATGCTGTATCTCGTGAATGAAGCACTTTCAGGGCACGGGGTATAGATCATTCTGCTCTGTAGAAACTGTGCGACGTTGTGTATCGGTGGGAGGCCCAAACGGCAAGTTTCTAGTGTTTTGAATACTGTATCTCGTGAACGAAGCACTTTCAGGGCACGGGGTTTAGATCATTCTGCTCTGTAGAAACTGTGCGACGTTGTGTATCGGTGGGAGGCCCAAACGGCAAGTTTCTAGTGTTTTGAATACTGTATCTCGTGAACGAAGCACTTTCAGGGCACGGGGTTTAGATCATTCTGCTCTGTAGAAACTGTGCGACGTTGTGTATCGGTGGGAGGCCCAAACGGCAAGTTTCTAGTGTTTTGAATACTGTATCTCGTGAACGAAGCACTTTCAGGGCACGGGGTATAGATCATTCTGCTCAGATCGGTAGGAAGCGCCAACGGCAAGTTGTCAGCCCATAAGTTTCGAATGCTGTGTCTTGCGAATGAAGTATTTTCAGAACACGGGGTATGGCTCTTTTGCTCCGATCGGTGGGAGACTACATTGCCAGGTTTTCAGCCAATAAAATCACGAATGCTGTATCTCGTGAATGAAGCACTTTCAGGGCACGGGGTATAGATCATTCTGCTCTGTAGAAACTGTGCGACGTTGTGTATCGGTGGGAGGCCCAAACGGCAAGTTTCTAGTGTTTTGAATACTGTATCTCGTGAACGAAGCACTTTCAGGGCACGGGGTTTAGATCATTCTGCTCTGTAGAAACTGTGCGACGTTGTGTATCGGTGGGAGGCCCAAACGGCAAGTTTCTAGTGTTTTGAATACTGTATCTCGTGAACGAAGCACTTTCAGGGCACGGGGTTTAGATCATTCTGCTCTGTAGAAACTGTGCGACGTTGTGTATCGGTGGGAGGCCCAAACGGCAAGTTTCTAGTGTTTTGAATACTGTATCTCGTGAACGAAGCACTTTCAGGGCACGGGGTTTAGATCATTCTGCTCTGTAGAAACTGTGCGACGTTGTGTATCGGTGGGAGGCCCAAACGGCAAGTTTCTAGTGTTTTGAATACTGTATCTCGTGAACGAAGCACTTTCAGGGCACGGGGTATAGATCATTCTGCTCAGATCGGTAGGAAGCGCCAACGGCAAGTTGTCAGCCCATAAGTTTCGAATGCTGTGTCTTGCGAATGAAGTATTTTCAGAACACGGGGTATGGCTCTTTGCTCCGATCGGTGGGAGACTACATTGCCAGGTTTTCAGCCAATAAAATCACGAATGCTGTATCTCGTGAATGAAGCACTTTCAGGGCACGGGGTATAGATCATTCTGCTCTGTAGAAACTGTGCGACGTTGTGTATCGGTGGGAGGCCCAAACGGCAAGTTTCTAGTGTTTTGAATACTGTATCTCGTGAACGAAGCACTTTCAGGGCACGGGGTTTAGATCATTCTGCTCTGTAGAAACTGTGCGACGTTGTGTATCGGTGGGAGGCCCAAACGGCAAGTTTCTAGTGTTTTGAATACTGTATCTCGTGAACGAAGCACTTTCAGGGCACGGGGTTTAGATCATTCTGCTCTGTAGAAACTGTGCGACGTTGTGTATCGGTGGGAGGCCCAAACGGCAAGTTTCTAGTGTTTTGAATACTGTATCTCGTGAACGAAGCACTTTCAGGGCACGGGGTATAGATCATTCTGCTCAGATCGGTAGGAAGCGCCAACGGCAAGTTGTCAGCCCATAAGTTTCGAATGCTGTGTCTTGCGAATGAAGTATTTTCAGAACACGGGGTATGGCTCTTTTGCTCCGATCGGTGGGAGACTACATTGCCAGGTTTTCAGCCAATAAAATCACGAATGCTGTATCTCGTGAATGAAGCACTTTCAGGGCACGGGGTATAGATCATTCTGCTCTGTAGAAACTGTGCGACGTTGTGTATCGGTGGGAGGCCCAAACGGCAAGTTTCTAGTGTTTTGAATACTGTATCTCGTGAACGAAGCACTTTCAGGGCACGGGGTTTAGATCATTCTGCTCTGTAGAAACTGTGCGACGTTGTGTATCGGTGGGAGGCCCAAACGGCAAGTTTCTAGTGTTTTGAATACTGTATCTCGTGAACGAAGCACTTTCAGGGCACGGGGTTTAGATCATTCTGCTCTGTAGAAACTGTGCGACGTTGTGTATCGGTGGGAGGCCCAAACGGCAAGTTTCTAGTGTTTTGAATACTGTATCTCGTGAACGAAGCACTTTCAGGGCACGGGGTATAGATCATTCTGCTCAGATCGGTAGGAAGCGCCAACGGCAAGTTGTCAGCCCATAAGTTTCGAATGCTGTGTCTTGCGAATGAAGTATTTTCAGAACACGGGTATGGCTCTTTTGCTCCGATCGGTGGGAGACTACATTGCCAGGTTTTCAGCCAATAAAATCACGAATGCTGTATCTCGTGAATGAAGCACTTTCAGGGCACGGGGTATAGATCATTCTGCTCTGTAGAAACTGTGCGACGTTGTGTATCGGTGGGAGGCCCAAACGGCAAGTTTCTAGTGTTTTGAATACTGTATCTCGTGAACGAAGCACTTTCAGGGCACGGGGTTTAGATCATTCTGCTCTGTAGAAACTGTGCGACGTTGTGTATCGGTGGGAGGCCCAAACGGCAAGTTTCTAGTGTTTTGAATACTGTATCTCGTGAACGAAGCACTTTCAGGGCACGGGGTTTAGATCATTCTGCTCTGTAGAAACTGTGCGACGTTGTGTATCGGTGGGAGGCCCAAACGGCAAGTTTCTAGTGTTTTGAATACTGTATCTCGTGAACGAAGCACTTTCAGGGCACGGGGTTTAGATCATTCTGCTCTGTAGAAACTGTGCGACGTTGTGTATCGGTGGGAGGCCCAAACGGCAAGTTTCTAGTGTTTTGAATACTGTATCTCGTGAACGAAGCACTTTCAGGGCACGGGGTATAGATCATTCTGCTCAGATCGGTAGGAAGCGCCAACGGCAAGTTGTCAGCCCATAAGTTTCGAATGCTGTGTCTTGCGAATGAAGTATTTTCAGAACACGGGGTATGGCTCTTTTGTCCGATCGGTGGGAGACTACATTGCCAGGTTTTCAGCCAATAAAATCACGAATGCTGTATCTCGTGAATGAAGCACTTTCAGGGCACGGGGTATAGATCATTCTGCTCTGTAGAAACTGTGCGACGTTGTGTATCGGTGGGAGGCCCAAACGGCAAGTTTCTAGTGTTTTGAATACTGTATCTCGTGAACGAAGCACTTTCAGGGCACGGGGTTTAGATCATTCTGCTCTGTAGAAACTGTGCGACGTTGTGTATCGGTGGGAGGCCCAAACGGCAAGTTTCTAGTGTTTTGAATACTGTATCTCGTGAACGAAGCACTTTCAGGGCACGGGGTTTAGATCATTCTGCTCTGTAGAAACTGTGCGACGTTGTGTATCGGTGGGAGGCCCAAACGGCAAGTTTCTAGTGTTTTGAATACTGTATCTCGTGAACGAAGCACTTTCAGGGCACGGGGTATAGATCATTCTGCTCAGATCGGTAGGAAGCGCCAACGGCAAGTTGTCAGCCCATAAGTTTCGAATGCTGTGTCTTGCGAATGAAGTATTTTCAGAACACGGGGTATGGCTCTTTTGCTCCGATCGGTGGGAGACTACATTGCCAGGTTTTCAGCCAATAAAATCACGAATGCTGTATCTCGTGAACGAAGCACTTTCAGGGCACGGGGTATAGATCATTCTGCTCTGTAGAAACTGTGCGACGTTGTGTATCGGTGGGAGGCCCAAACGGCAAGTTTCTAGTGTTTTGAATACTGTATCTCGTGAACGAAGCACTTTCAGGGCACGGGGTTTAGATCATTCTGCTCTGTAGAAACTGTGCGACGTTGTGTATCGGTGGGAGGCCCAAACGGCAAGTTTCTAGTGTTTTGAATACTGTATCTCGTGAACGAAGCACTTTCAGGGCACGGGGTTTAGATCATTCTGCTCTGTAGAAACTGTGCGACGTTGTGTATCGGTGGGAGGCCCAAACGGCAAGTTTCTAGTGTTTTGAATACTGTATCTCGTGAACGAAGCACTTTCAGGGCACGGGGTTTAGATCATTCTGCTCTGTAGAAACTGTGCGACGTTGTGTATCGGTGGGAGGCCCAAACGGCAAGTTTCTAGTGTTTTGAATACTGTATCTCGTGAACGAAGCACTTTCAGGGCACGGGGTTTAGATCATTCTGCTCTGTAGAAACTGTGCGACGTTGTGTATCGGTGGGAGGCCCAAACGGCAAGTTTCTAGTGTTTTGAATACTGTATCTCGTGAACGAAGCACTTTCAGGGCACGGGGTATAGATCATTCTGCTCAGATCGGTAGGAAGCGCCAACGGCAAGTTGTCAGCCCATAAGTTTCGAATGCTGTGTCTTGCGAATGAAGTATTTTCAGAACACGGGGTATGGCTCTTTTGTCTGATCGGTGGGAGACTACATTGCCAGGTTTTCAGCCAATAAAATCACGAATGCTGTATCTCGTGAACGAAGCACTTTCAGGGCACGGGGTATAGATCATTCTGCTCTGTAGAAACTGTGCGACGTTGTGTATCGGTGGGAGGCCCAAACGGCAAGTTTCTAGTGTTTTGAATACTGTATCTCGTGAACGAAGCACTTTCAGGGCACGGGGTATAGATCATTCTGCTCAGATCGGTAGGAAGCGCCAACGGCAAGTTGTCAGCCCATAAGTTTCGAATGCTGTGTCTTGCGAATGAAGTATTTTCAGAACACGGGGTATGGCTCTTTTGCTCCGATCGGTGGGAGACTACATTGCCAGGTTTTCAGCCAATAAAATCACGAATGCTGTATCTCGTGAACGAAGCACTTTCAGGGCACGGGGTTTAGATCATTCTGCTCTGTAGAAACTGTGCGACGTTGTGTATCGGTGGGAGGCCCAAACGGCAAGTTTCTAGTGTTTTGAATACTGTATCTCGTGAACGAAGCACTTTCAGGGCACGGGGTATAGATCATTCTGCTCAGATCGGTAGGAAGCGCCAACGGCAAGTTGTCAGCCCATAAGTTTCGAATGCTGTGTCTTGCGAATGAAGTATTTTCAGAACACGGGGTATGGCTCTTTTGTCTGATCGGTGGGAGACTACATTGCCAGGTTTTCAGCCAATAAAATCACGAATGCTGTATCTCGTGAATGAAGCACTTTCAGGGCACGGGGTATAGATCATTCTGCTCTGTAGAAACTGTGCGACGTTGTGTATCGGTGGGAGGCCCAAACGGCAAGTTTCTAGTGTTTTGAATACTGTATCTCGTGAACGAAGCACTTTCAGGGCACGGGGTTTAGATCATTCTGCTCTGTAGAAACTGTGCGACGTTGTGTATCGGTGGGAGGCCCAAACGGCAAGTTTCTAGTGTTTTGAATACTGTATCTCGTGAACGAAGCACTTTCAGGGCACGGGGTTTAGATCATTCTGCTCTGTAGAAACTGTGCGACGTTGTGTATCGGTGGGAGGCCCAAACGGCAAGTTTCTAGTGTTTTGAATACTGTATCTCGTGAACGAAGCACTTTCAGGGCACGGGGTATAGATCATTCTGCTCAGATCGGTAGGAAGCGCCAACGGCAAGTTGTCAGCCCATAAGTTTCGAATGCTGTGTCTTGCGAATGAAGTATTTTCAGAACACGGGGTATGGCTCTTTTGTCTGATCGGTGGGAGACTACATTGCCAGGTTTTCAGCCAATAAAATCACGAATGCTGTATCTCGTGAACGAAGCACTTTCAGGGCACGGGGTATAGATCATTCTGCTCTGTAGAAACTGTGCGACGTTGTGTATCGGTGGGAGGCCCAAACGGCAAGTTTCTAGTGTTTTGAATACTGTATCTCGTGAACGAAGCACTTTCAGGGCACGGGGTATAGATCATTCTGCTCAGATCGGTAGGAAGCGCCAACGGCAAGTTGTCAGCCCATAAGTTTCGAATGCTGTGTCTTGCGAATGAAGTATTTTCAGAACACGGGGTATGGCTCTTTTGTCTGATCGGTGGGAGACTACATTGCCAGGTTTTCAGCCAATAAAATCACGAATGCTGTATCTCGTGAATGAAGCACTTTCAGGGCACGGGGTATAGATCATTCTGCTCTGTAGAAACTGTGCGACGTTGTGTATCGGTGGGAGGCCCAAACGGCAAGTTTCTAGTGTTTTGAATACTGTATCTCGTGAACGAAGCACTTTCAGGGCACGGGGTTTAGATCATTCTGCTCTGTAGAAACTGTGCGACGTTGTGTATCGGTGGGAGGCCCAAACGGCAAGTTTCTAGTGTTTTGAATACTGTATCTCGTGAACGAAGCACTTTCAGGGCACGGGGTTTAGATCATTCTGCTCTGTAGAAACTGTGCGACGTTGTGTATCGGTGGGAGGCCCAAACGGCAAGTTTCTAGTGTTTTGAATACTGTATCTCGTGAACGAAGCACTTTCAGGGCACGGGGTTTAGATCATTCTGCTCTGTAGAAACTGTGCGACGTTGTGTATCGGTGGGAGGCCCAAACGGCAAGTTTCTAGTGTTTTGAATACTGTATCTCGTGAACGAAGCACTTTCAGGGCACGGGGTATAGATCATTCTGCTCAGATCGGTAGGAAGCGCCAACGGCAAGTTGTCAGCCCATAAGTTTCGAATGCTGTGTCTTGCGAATGAAGTATTTTCAGAACACGGGTATGGCTCTTTTGCTCCGATCGGTGGGAGACTACATTGCCAGGTTTTCAGCCAATAAAATCACGAATGCTGTATCTCGTGAATGAAGCACTTTCAGGGCACGGGGTATAGATCATTCTGCTCTGTAGAAACTGTGCGACGTTGTGTATCGGTGGGAGGCCCAAACGGCAAGTTTCTAGTGTTTTGAATACTGTATCTCGTGAACGAAGCACTTTCAGGGCACGGGGTTTAGATCATTCTGCTCTGTAGAAACTGTGCGACGTTGTGTATCGGTGGGAGGCCCAAACGGCAAGTTTCTAGTGTTTTGAATACTGTATCTCGTGAACGAAGCACTTTCAGGGCACGGGGTTTAGATCATTCTGCTCTGTAGAAACTGTGCGACGTTGTGTATCGGTGGGAGGCCCAAACGGCAAGTTTCTAGTGTTTTGAATACTGTATCTCGTGAACGAAGCACTTTCAGGGCACGGGGTATAGATCATTCTGCTCAGATCGGTAGGAAGCGCCAACGGCAAGTTGTCAGCCCATAAGTTTCGAATGCTGTGTCTTGCGAATGAAGTATTTTCAGAACACGGGGTATGGCTCTTTTGCTCCGATCGGTGGGAGACTACATTGCCAGGTTTTCAGCCAATAAAATCACGAATGCTGTATCTCGTGAACGAAGCACTTTCAGGGCACGGGGTTTAGATCATTCTGCTCTGTAGAAACTGTGCGACGTTGTGTATCGGTGGGAGGCCCAAACGGCAAGTTTCTAGTGTTTTGAATACTGTATCTCGTGAACGAAGCACTTTCAGGGCACGGGGTATAGATCATTCTGCTCAGATCGGTAGGAAGCGCCAACGGCAAGTTGTCAGCCCATAAGTTTCGAATGCTGTGTCTTGCGAATGAAGTATTTTCAGAACACGGGGTATGGCTCTTTTGCTCCGATCGGTGGGAGACTACATTGCCAGGTTTTCAGCCAATAAAATCACGAATGCTGTATCTCGTGAATGAAGCACTTTCAGGGCACGGGGTATAGATCATTCTGCTCTGTAGAAACTGTGCGACGTTGTGTATCGGTGGGAGGCCCAAACGGCAAGTTTCTAGTGTTTTGAATACTGTATCTCGTGAACGAAGCACTTTCAGGGCACGGGGTTTAGATCATTCTGCTCTGTAGAAACTGTGCGACGTTGTGTATCGGTGGGAGGCCCAAACGGCAAGTTTCTAGTGTTTTGAATACTGTATCTCGTGAACGAAGCACTTTCAGGGCACGGGGTATAGATCATTCTGCTCAGATCGGTAGGAAGCGCCAACGGCAAGTTGTCAGCCCATAAGTTTCGAATGCTGTGTCTTGCGAATGAAGCATTTTCAGAACACGGGGTATGGCTCTTTTGCTCTGATCGGTGGGAGACTACATTGCCAGGTTTTCAGCCAATAAAATCACGAATGCTGTATCTCGTGAACGAAGCACTTTCAGGGCACGGGGTATAGATCATTCTGCTCAGATCGGTAGGAAGCGCCAACGGCAAGTTGTCAGCCCATAAGTTTCGAATGCTGTGTCTTGCGAATGAAGTATTTTCAGAACACGGGGTATGGCTCTTTTGCTCCGATCGGTGGGAGACTACATTGCCAGGTTTTCAGCCAATAAAATCACGAATGCTGTATCTCGTGAACGAAGCACTTTCAGGGCACGGGGTATAGATCATTCTGCTCTGTAGAAACTGTGCGACGTTGTGTATCGGTGGGAGGCCCAAACGGCAAGTTTCTAGTGTTTTGAATACTGTATCTCGTGAACGAAGCACTTTCAGGGCACGGGGTTTAGATCATTCTGCTCTGTAGAAACTGTGCGACGTTGTGTATCGGTGGGAGGCCCAAACGGCAAGTTTCTAGTGTTTTGAATACTGTATCTCGTGAACGAAGCACTTTCAGGGCACGGGGTATAGATCATTCTGCTCTGTAGAAACTGTGCGACGTTGTGTATCGGTGGGAGGCCCAAACGGCAAGTTTCTAGTGTTTTGAATACTGTATCTCGTGAACGAAGCACTTTCAGGGCACGGGGTTTAGATCATTCTGCTCTGTAGAAACTGTGCGACGTTGTGTATCGGTGGGAGGCCCAAACGGCAAGTTTCTAGTGTTTTGAATACTGTATCTCGTGAACGAAGCACTTTCAGGGCACGGGGTTTAGATCATTCTGCTCTGTAGAAACTGTGCGACGTTGTGTATCGGTGGGAGGCCCAAACGGCAAGTTTCTAGTGTTTTGAATACTGTATCTCGTGAACGAAGCACTTTCAGGGCACGGGGTTTAGATCATTCTGCTCTGTAGAAACTGTGCGACGTTGTGTATCGGTGGGAGGCCCAAACGGCAAGTTTCTAGTGTTTTGAATACTGTATCTCGTGAACGAAGCACTTTCAGGGCACGGGGTATAGATCATTCTGCTCAGATCGGTAGGAAGCGCCAACGGCAAGTTGTCAGCCCATAAGTTTCGAATGCTGTGTCTTGCGAATGAAGTATTTTCAGAACACGGGTATGGCTCTTTTGCTCCGATCGGTGGGAGACTACATTGCCAGGTTTTCAGCCAATAAAATCACGAATGCTGTATCTCGTGAATGAAGCACTTTCAGGGCACGGGGTATAGATCATTCTGCTCTGTAGAAACTGTGCGACGTTGTGTATCGGTGGGAGGCCCAAACGGCAAGTTTCTAGTGTTTTGAATACTGTATCTCGTGAACGAAGCACTTTCAGGGCACGGGGTATAGATCATTCTGCTCAGATCGGTAGGAAGCGCCAACGGCAAGTTGTCAGCCCATAAGTTTCGAATGCTGTGTCTTGCGAATGAAGTATTTTCAGAACACGGGTATGGCTCTTTCTGCTCTGATCGGTGGGAGACTACATTGCCAGGTTTTCAGCCAATAAAATCACGAATGCTGTATCTCGTGAACGAAGCACTTTCAGGGCACGGGGTATAGATCATTCTGCTCTGTAGAAACTGTGCGACGTTGTGTATCGGTGGGAGGCCCAAACGGCAAGTTTCTAGTGTTTTGAATACTGTATCTCGTGAACGAAGCACTTTCAGGGCACGGGGTATAGATCATTCTGCTCAGATCGGTAGGAAGCGCCAACGGCAAGTTGTCAGCCCATAAGTTTCGAATGCTGTGTCTTGCGAATGAAGTATTTTCAGAACACGGGGTATGGCTCTTTTGCTCCGATCGGTGGGAGACTACATTGCCAGGTTTTCAGCCAATAAAATCACGAATGCTGTATCTCGTGAATGAAGCACTTTCAGGGCACGGGGTATAGATCATTCTGCTCTGTAGAAACTGTGCGACGTTGTGTATCGGTGGGAGGCCCAAACGGCAAGTTTCTAGTGTTTTGAATACTGTATCTCGTGAACGAAGCACTTTCAGGGCACGGGGTTTAGATCATTCTGCTCTGTAGAAACTGTGCGACGTTGTGTATCGGTGGGAGGCCCAAACGGCAAGTTTCTAGTGTTTTGAATACTGTATCTCGTGAACGAAGCACTTTCAGGGCACGGGGTATAGATCATTCTGCTCAGATCGGTAGGAAGCGCCAACGGCAAGTTGTCAGCCCATAAGTTTCGAATGCTGTGTCTTGCGAATGAAGTATTTTCAGAACACGGGGTATGGCTCTTTTGCTCCGATCGGTGGGAGACTACATTGCCAGGTTTTCAGCCAATAAAATCACGAATGCTGTATCTCGTGAACGAAGCACTTTCAGGGCACGGGGTATAGATCATTCTGCTCAGATCGGTAGGAAGCGCCAACGGCAAGTTGTCAGCCCATAAGTTTCGAATGCTGTGTCTTGCGAATGAAGTATTTTCAGAACACGGGGTATGGCTCTTTTGCTCCGATCGGTGGGAGACTACATTGCCAGGTTTTCAGCCAATAAAATCACGAATGCTGTATCTCGTGAACGAAGCACTTTCAGGGCACGGGGTATAGATCATTCTGCTCTGTAGAAACTGTGCGACGTTGTGTATCGGTGGGAGGCCCAAACGGCAAGTTTCTAGTGTTTTGAATACTGTATCTCGTGAACGAAGCACTTTCAGGGCACGGGGTATAGATCATTCTGCTCAGATCGGTAGGAAGCGCCAACGGCAAGTTGTCAGCCCATAAGTTTCGAATGCTGTGTCTTGCGAATGAAGTATTTTCAGAACACGGGGTATGGCTCTTTTGCTCCGATCGGTGGGAGACTACATTGCCAGGTTTTCAGCCAATAAAATCACGAATGCTGTATCTCGTGAACGAAGCACTTTCAGGGCACGGGGTATAGATCATTCTGCTCAGATCGGTAGGAAGCGCCAACGGCAAGTTGTCAGCCCATAAGTTTCGAATGCTGTGTCTTGCGAATGAAGTATTTTCAGAACACGGGGTATGGCTCTTTTGTCCGATCGGTGGGAGACTACATTGCCAGGTTTTCAGCCAATAAAATCACGAATGCTGTATCTCGTGAACGAAGCACTTTCAGGGCACGGGGTATAGATCATTCTGCTCAGATCGGTAGGAAGCGCCAACGGCAAGTTGTCAGCCCATAAGTTTCGAATGCTGTGTCTTGCGAATGAAGTATTTTCAGAACACGGGGTATGGCTCTTTTGTCTGATCGGTGGGAGACTACATTGCCAGGTTTTCAGCCAATAAAATCACGAATGCTGTATCTCGTGAACGAAGCACTTTCAGGGCACGGGGTTTAGATCATTCTGCTCTGTAGAAACTGTGCGACGTTGTGTATCGGTGGGAGGCCCAAACGGCAAGTTTCTAGTGTTTTGAATACTGTATCTCGTGAACGAAGCACTTTCAGGGCACGGGGTATAGATCATTCTGCTCAGATCGGTAGGAAGCGCCAACGGCAAGTTGTCAGCCCATAAGTTTCGAATGCTGTGTCTTGCGAATGAAGTATTTTCAGAACACGGGGTATGGCTCTTTTGCTCCGATCGGTGGGAGACTACATTGCCAGGTTTTCAGCCAATAAAATCACGAATGCTGTATCTCGTGAATGAAGCACTTTCAGGGCACGGGGTATAGATCATTCTGCTCTGTAGAAACTGTGCGACGTTGTGTATCGGTGGGAGGCCCAAACGGCAAGTTTCTAGTGTTTTGAATACTGTATCTCGTGAACGAAGCACTTTCAGGGCACGGGGTTTAGATCATTCTGCTCTGTAGAAACTGTGCGACGTTGTGTATCGGTGGGAGGCCCAAACGGCAAGTTTCTAGTGTTTTGAATACTGTATCTCGTGAACGAAGCACTTTCAGGGCACGGGGTTTAGATCATTCTGCTCTGTAGAAACTGTGCGACGTTGTGTATCGGTGGGAGGCCCAAACGGCAAGTTTCTAGTGTTTTGAATACTGTATCTCGTGAACGAAGCACTTTCAGGGCACGGGGTTTAGATCATTCTGCTCTGTAGAAACTGTGCGACGTTGTGTATCGGTGGGAGGCCCAAACGGCAAGTTTCTAGTGTTTTGAATACTGTATCTCGTGAACGAAGCACTTTCAGGGCACGGGGTTTAGATCATTCTGCTCTGTAGAAACTGTGCGACGTTGTGTATCGGTGGGAGGCCCAAACGGCAAGTTTCTAGTGTTTTGAATACTGTATCTCGTGAACGAAGCACTTTCAGGGCACGGGGTATAGATCATTCTGCTCAGATCGGTAGGAAGCGCCAACGGCAAGTTGTCAGCCCATAAGTTTCGAATGCTGTGTCTTGCGAATGAAGTATTTTCAGAACACGGGGTATGGCTCTTTTGCTCCGATCGGTGGGAGACTACATTGCCAGGTTTTCAGCCAATAAAATCACGAATGCTGTATCTCGTGAACGAAGCACTTTCAGGGCACGGGGTTTAGATCATTCTGCTCTGTAGAAACTGTGCGACGTTGTGTATCGGTGGGAGGCCCAAACGGCAAGTTTCTAGTGTTTTGAATACTGTATCTCGTGAACGAAGCACTTTCAGGGCACGGGGTATAGATCATTCTGCTCAGATCGGTAGGAAGCGCCAACGGCAAGTTGTCAGCCCATAAGTTTCGAATGCTGTGTCTTGCGAATGAAGTATTTTCAGAACACGGGTATGGCTCTTTTGCTCCGATCGGTGGGAGACTACATTGCCAGGTTTTCAGCCAATAAAATCACGAATGCTGTATCTCGTGAATGAAGCACTTTCAGGGCACGGGGTATAGATCATTCTGCTCTGTAGAAACTGTGCGACGTTGTGTATCGGTGGGAGGCCCAAACGGCAAGTTTCTAGTGTTTTGAATACTGTATCTCGTGAACGAAGCACTTTCAGGGCACGGGGTTTAGATCATTCTGCTCTGTAGAAACTGTGCGACGTTGTGTATCGGTGGGAGGCCCAAACGGCAAGTTTCTAGTGTTTTGAATACTGTATCTCGTGAACGAAGCACTTTCAGGGCACGGGGTATAGATCATTCTGCTCAGATCGGTAGGAAGCGCCAACGGCAAGTTGTCAGCCCATAAGTTTCGAATGCTGTGTCTTGCGAATGAAGTATTTTCAGAACACGGGGTATGGCTCTTTTTGCTCCGATCGGTGGGAGACTACATTGCCAGGTTTTCAGCCAATAAAATCACGAATGCTGTATCTCGTGAATGAAGCACTTTCAGGGCACGGGGTATAGATCATTCTGCTCTGTAGAAACTGTGCGACGTTGTGTATCGGTGGGAGGCCCAAACGGCAAGTTTCTAGTGTTTTGAATACTGTATCTCGTGAACGAAGCACTTTCAGGGCACGGGGTTTAGATCATTCTGCTCTGTAGAAACTGTGCGACGTTGTGTATCGGTGGGAGGCCCAAACGGCAAGTTTCTAGTGTTTTGAATACTGTATCTCGTGAACGAAGCACTTTCAGGGCACGGGGTTTAGATCATTCTGCTCTGTAGAAACTGTGCGACGTTGTGTATCGGTGGGAGGCCCAAACGGCAAGTTTCTAGTGTTTTGAATACTGTATCTCGTGAACGAAGCACTTTCAGGGCACGGGGTATAGATCATTCTGCTCTGTAGAAACTGTGCGACGTTGTGTATCGGTGGGAGGCCCAAACGGCAAGTTTCTAGTGTTTTGAATACTGTATCTCGTGAACGAAGCACTTTCAGGGCACGGGGTATAGATCATTCTGCTCAGATCGGTAGGAAGCGCCAACGGCAAGTTGTCAGCCCATAAGTTTCGAATGCTGTGTCTTGCGAATGAAGTATTTTCAGAACACGGGGTATGGCTCTTTTGCTCCGATCGGTGGGAGACTACATTGCCAGGTTTTCAGCCAATAAAATCACGAATGCTGTATCTCGTGAACGAAGCACTTTCAGGGCACGGGGTTTAGATCATTCTGCTCTGTAGAAACTGTGCGACGTTGTGTATCGGTGGGAGGCCCAAACGGCAAGTTTCTAGTGTTTTGAATACTGTATCTCGTGAACGAAGCACTTTCAGGGCACGGGGTATAGATCATTCTGCTCAGATCGGTAGGAAGCGCCAACGGCAAGTTGTCAGCCCATAAGTTTCGAATGCTGTGTCTTGCGAATGAAGTATTTTCAGAACACGGGGTATGGCTCTTTTGCTCCGATCGGTGGGACTACATTGCCAGGTTTTCAGCCAATAAAATCACGAATGCTGTATCTCGTGAATGAAGCACTTTCAGGGCACGGGGTATAGATCATTCTGCTCTGTAGAAACTGTGCGACGTTGTGTATCGGTGGGAGGCCCAAACGGCAAGTTTCTAGTGTTTTGAATACTGTATCTCGTGAACGAAGCACTTTCAGGGCACGGGGTATAGATCATTCTGCTCAGATCGGTAGGAAGCGCCAACGGCAAGTTGTCAGCCCATAAGTTTCGAATGCTGTGTCTTGCGAATGAAGTATTTTCAGAACACGGGTATGGCTCTTTTGCTCCGATCGGTGGGAGACTACATTGCCAGGTTTTCAGCCAATAAAATCACGAATGCTGTATCTCGTGAATGAAGCACTTTCAGGGCACGGGGTATAGATCATTCTGCTCTGTAGAAACTGTGCGACGTTGTGTATCGGTGGGAGGCCCAAACGGCAAGTTTCTAGTGTTTTGAATACTGTATCTCGTGAACGAAGCACTTTCAGGGCACGGGGTATAGATCATTCTGCTCAGATCGGTAGGAAGCGCCAACGGCAAGTTGTCAGCCCATAAGTTTCGAATGCTGTGTCTTGCGAATGAAGTATTTTCAGAACACGGGGTATGGCTCTTTTGCTCCGATCGGTGGGAGACTACATTGCCAGGTTTTCAGCCAATAAAATCACGAATGCTGTATCTCGTGAATGAAGCACTTTCAGGGCACGGGGTATAGATCATTCTGCTCTGTAGAAACTGTGCGACGTTGTGTATCGGTGGGAGGCCCAAACGGCAAGTTTCTAGTGTTTTGAATACTGTATCTCGTGAACGAAGCACTTTCAGGGCACGGGGTTTAGATCATTCTGCTCTGTAGAAACTGTGCGACGTTGTGTATCGGTGGGAGGCCCAAACGGCAAGTTTCTAGTGTTTTGAATACTGTATCTCGTGAACGAAGCACTTTCAGGGCACGGGGTTTAGATCATTCTGCTCTGTAGAAACTGTGCGACGTTGTGTATCGGTGGGAGGCCCAAACGGCAAGTTTCTAGTGTTTTGAATACTGTATCTCGTGAACGAAGCACTTTCAGGGCACGGGGTTTAGATCATTCTGCTCTGTAGAAACTGTGCGACGTTGTGTATCGGTGGGAGGCCCAAACGGCAAGTTTCTAGTGTTTTGAATACTGTATCTCGTGAACGAAGCACTTTCAGGGCACGGGGTATAGATCATTCTGCTCAGATCGGTAGGAAGCGCCAACGGCAAGTTGTCAGCCCATAAGTTTCGAATGCTGTGTCTTGCGAATGAAGTATTTTCAGAACACGGGGTATGGCTCTTTTGCTCCGATCGGTGGGAGACTACATTGCCAGGTTTTCAGCCAATAAAATCACGAATGCTGTATCTCGTGAATGAAGCACTTTCAGGGCACGGGGTTTAGATCATTCTGCTCTGTAGAAACTGTGCGACGTTGTGTATCGGTGGGAGGCCCAAACGGCAAGTTTCTAGTGTTTTGAATACTGTATCTCGTGAACGAAGCACTTTCAGGGCACGGGGTATAGATCATTCTGCTCAGATCGGTAGGAAGCGCCAACGGCAAGTTGTCAGCCCATAAGTTTCGAATGCTGTGTCTTGCGAATGAAGTATTTTCAGAACACGGGGTATGGCTCTTTTGCTCCGATCGGTGGGAGACTACATTGCCAGGTTTTCAGCCAATAAAATCACGAATGCTGTATCTCGTGAATGAAGCACTTTCAGGGCACGGGGTTTAGATCATTCTGCTCTGTAGAAACTGTGCGACGTTGTGTATCGGTGGGAGGCCCAAACGGCAAGTTTCTAGTGTTTTGAATACTGTATCTCGTGAACGAAGCACTTTCAGGGCACGGGGTATAGATCATTCTGCTCAGATCGGTAGGAAGCGCCAACGGCAAGTTGTCAGCCCATAAGTTTCGAATGCTGTGTCTTGCGAATGAAGTATTTTCAGAACACGGGGTATGGCTCTTTTGCTCCGATCGGTGGGAGACTACATTGCCAGGTTTTCAGCCAATAAAATCACGAATGCTGTATCTCGTGAATGAAGCACTTTCAGGGCACGGGGTATAGATCATTCTGCTCTGTAGAAACTGTGCGACGTTGTGTATCGGTGGGAGGCCCAAACGGCAAGTTTCTAGTGTTTTGAATACTGTATCTCGTGAACGAAGCACTTTCAGGGCACGGGGTTTAGATCATTCTGCTCTGTAGAAACTGTGCGACGTTGTGTATCGGTGGGAGGCCCAAACGGCAAGTTTCTAGTGTTTTGAATACTGTATCTCGTGAACGAAGCACTTTCAGGGCACGGGGTTTAGATCATTCTGCTCTGTAGAAACTGTGCGACGTTGTGTATCGGTGGGAGGCCCAAACGGCAAGTTTCTAGTGTTTTGAATACTGTATCTCGTGAACGAAGCACTTTCAGGGCACGGGGTTTAGATCATTCTGCTCTGTAGAAACTGTGCGACGTTGTGTATCGGTGGGAGGCCCAAACGGCAAGTTTCTAGTGTTTTGAATACTGTATCTCGTGAACGAAGCACTTTCAGGGCACGGGGTATAGATCATTCTGCTCAGATCGGTAGGAAGCGCCAACGGCAAGTTGTCAGCCCATAAGTTTCGAATGCTGTGTCTTGCGAATGAAGTATTTTCAGAACACGGGGTATGGCTCTTTTGCTCCGATCGGGGACTACATTGCCAGGTTTTCAGCCAATAAAATCACGAATGCTGTATCTCGTGAACGAAGCACTTTCAGGGCACGGGGTATAGATCATTCTGCTCAGATCGGTAGGAAGCGCCAACGGCAAGTTGTCAGCCCATAAGTTTCGAATGCTGTGTCTTGCGAATGAAGTATTTTCAGAACACGGGGTATGGCTCTTTTGCTCCGATCGGTGGGAGACTACATTGCCAGGTTTTCAGCCAATAAAATCACGAATGCTGTATCTCGTGAACGAAGCACTTTCAGGGCACGGGGTTTAGATCATTCTGCTCTGTAGAAACTGTGCGACGTTGTGTATCGGTGGGAGGCCCAAACGGCAAGTTTCTAGTGTTTTGAATACTGTATCTCGTGAACGAAGCACTTTCAGGGCACGGGGTATAGATCATTCTGCTCAGATCGGTAGGAAGCGCCAACGGCAAGTTGTCAGCCCATAAGTTTCGAATGCTGTGTCTTGCGAATGAAGTATTTTCAGAACACGGGGTATGGCTCTTTTGCTCCGATCGGTGGGAGACTACATTGCCAGGTTTTCAGCCAATAAAATCACGAATGCTGTATCTCGTGAATGAAGCACTTTCAGGGCACGGGGTTTAGATCATTCTGCTCTGTAGAAACTGTGCGACGTTGTGTATCGGTGGGAGGCCCAAACGGCAAGTTTCTAGTGTTTTGAATACTGTATCTCGTGAACGAAGCACTTTCAGGGCACGGGGTATAGATCATTCTGCTCAGATCGGTAGGAAGCGCCAACGGCAAGTTGTCAGCCCATAAGTTTCGAATGCTGTGTCTTGCGAATGAAGTATTTTCAGAACACGGGGTATGGCTCTTTTGCTCCGATCGGTGGGAGACTACATTGCCAGGTTTTCAGCCAATAAAATCACGAATGCTGTATCTCGTGAATGAAGCACTTTCAGGGCACGGGGTATAGATCATTCTGCTCTGTAGAAACTGTGCGACGTTGTGTATCGGTGGGAGGCCCAAACGGCAAGTTTCTAGTGTTTTGAATACTGTATCTCGTGAACGAAGCACTTTCAGGGCACGGGGTTTAGATCATTCTGCTCTGTAGAAACTGTGCGACGTTGTGTATCGGTGGGAGGCCCAAACGGCAAGTTTCTAGTGTTTTGAATACTGTATCTCGTGAACGAAGCACTTTCAGGGCACGGGGTTTAGATCATTCTGCTCTGTAGAAACTGTGCGACGTTGTGTATCGGTGGGAGGCCCAAACGGCAAGTTTCTAGTGTTTTGAATACTGTATCTCGTGAACGAAGCACTTTCAGGGCACGGGGTTTAGATCATTCTGCTCTGTAGAAACTGTGCGACGTTGTGTATCGGTGGGAGGCCCAAACGGCAAGTTTCTAGTGTTTTGAATACTGTATCTCGTGAACGAAGCACTTTCAGGGCACGGGGTATAGATCATTCTGCTCAGATCGGTAGGAAGCGCCAACGGCAAGTTGTCAGCCCATAAGTTTCGAATGCTGTGTCTTGCGAATGAAGTATTTTCAGAACACGGGGTATGGCTCTTTTGCTCCGATCGGTGGGAGACTACATTGCCAGGTTTTCAGCCAATAAAATCACGAATGCTGTATCTCGTGAATGAAGCACTTTCAGGGCACGGGGTTTAGATCATTCTGCTCTGTAGAAACTGTGCGACGTTGTGTATCGGTGGGAGGCCCAAACGGCAAGTTTCTAGTGTTTTGAATACTGTATCTCGTGAACGAAGCACTTTCAGGGCACGGGGTATAGATCATTCTGCTCAGATCGGTAGGAAGCGCCAACGGCAAGTTGTCAGCCCATAAGTTTCGAATGCTGTGTCTTGCGAATGAAGTATTTTCAGAACACGGGGTATGGCTCTTTTGCTCCGATCGGTGGGAGACTACATTGCCAGGTTTTCAGCCAATAAAATCACGAATGCTGTATCTCGTGAATGAAGCACTTTCAGGGCACGGGGTATAGATCATTCTGCTCTGTAGAAACTGTGCGACGTTGTGTATCGGTGGGAGGCCCAAACGGCAAGTTTCTAGTGTTTTGAATACTGTATCTCGTGAACGAAGCACTTTCAGGGCACGGGGTTTAGATCATTCTGCTCTGTAGAAACTGTGCGACGTTGTGTATCGGTGGGAGGCCCAAACGGCAAGTTTCTAGTGTTTTGAATACTGTATCTCGTGAACGAAGCACTTTCAGGGCACGGGGTTTAGATCATTCTGCTCTGTAGAAACTGTGCGACGTTGTGTATCGGTGGGAGGCCCAAACGGCAAGTTTCTAGTGTTTTGAATACTGTATCTCGTGAACGAAGCACTTTCAGGGCACGGGGTATAGATCATTCTGCTCAGATCGGTAGGAAGCGCCAACGGCAAGTTGTCAGCCCATAAGTTTCGAATGCTGTGTCTTGCGAATGAAGTATTTTCAGAACACGGGGTATGGCTCTTTTGCTCCGATCGGTGGGAGACTACATTGCCAGGTTTTCAGCCAATAAAATCACGAATGCTGTATCTCGTGAATGAAGCACTTTCAGGGCACGGGGTTAGATCATTCTGCTCTGTAGAAACTGTGCGACGTTGTGTATCGGTGGGAGGCCCAAACGGCAAGTTTCTAGTGTTTTGAATACTGTATCTCGTGAACGAAGCACTTTCAGGGCACGGGGTATAGATCATTCTGCTCAGATCGGTAGGAAGCGCCAACGGCAAGTTGTCAGCCCATAAGTTTCGAATGCTGTGTCTTGCGAATGAAGTATTTTCAGAACACGGGGTATGGCTCTTTTGCTCCGATCGGTGGGAGACTACATTGCCAGGTTTTCAGCCAATAAAATCACGAATGCTGTATCTCGTGAATGAAGCACTTTCAGGGCACGGGGTATAGATCATTCTGCTCTGTAGAAACTGTGCGACGTTGTGTATCGGTGGGAGGCCCAAACGGCAAGTTTCTAGTGTTTTGAATACTGTATCTCGTGAACGAAGCACTTTCAGGGCACGGGGTTTAGATCATTCTGCTCTGTAGAAACTGTGCGACGTTGTGTATCGGTGGGAGGCCCAAACGGCAAGTTTCTAGTGTTTTGAATACTGTATCTCGTGAACGAAGCACTTTCAGGGCACGGGGTTTAGATCATTCTGCTCTGTAGAAACTGTGCGACGTTGTGTATCGGTGGGAGGCCCAAACGGCAAGTTTCTAGTGTTTTGAATACTGTATCTCGTGAACGAAGCACTTTCAGGGCACGGGGTATAGATCATTCTGCTCAGATCGGTAGGAAGCGCCAACGGCAAGTTGTCAGCCCATAAGTTTCGAATGCTGTGTCTTGCGAATGAAGTATTTTCAGAACACGGGGTATGGCTCTTTCTGCTCCGATCGGTGGGAGACTACATTGCCAGGTTTTCAGCCAATAAAATCACGAATGCTGTATCTCGTGAATGAAGCACTTTCAGGGCACGGGGTATAGATCATTCTGCTCTGTAGAAACTGTGCGACGTTGTGTATCGGTGGGAGGCCCAAACGGCAAGTTTCTAGTGTTTTGAATACTGTATCTCGTGAACGAAGCACTTTCAGGGCACGGGGTTTAGATCATTCTGCTCTGTAGAAACTGTGCGACGTTGTGTATCGGTGGGAGGCCCAAACGGCAAGTTTCTAGTGTTTTGAATACTGTATCTCGTGAACGAAGCACTTTCAGGGCACGGGGTTTAGATCATTCTGCTCTGTAGAAACTGTGCGACGTTGTGTATCGGTGGGAGGCCCAAACGGCAAGTTTCTAGTGTTTTGAATACTGTATCTCGTGAACGAAGCACTTTCAGGGCACGGGGTTTAGATCATTCTGCTCTGTAGAAACTGTGCGACGTTGTGTATCGGTGGGAGGCCCAAACGGCAAGTTTCTAGTGTTTTGAATACTGTATCTCGTGAACGAAGCACTTTCAGGGCACGGGGTATAGATCATTCTGCTCAGATCGGTAGGAAGCGCCAACGGCAAGTTGTCAGCCCATAAGTTTCGAATGCTGTGTCTTGCGAATGAAGTATTTTCAGAACACGGGGTATGGCTCTTTCTGCTCCGATCGGTGGGAGACTACATTGCCAGGTTTTCAGCCAATAAAATCACGAATGCTGTATCTCGTGAATGAAGCACTTTCAGGGCACGGGGTATAGATCATTCTGCTCTGTAGAAACTGTGCGACGTTGTGTATCGGTGGGAGGCCCAAACGGCAAGTTTCTAGTGTTTTGAATACTGTATCTCGTGAACGAAGCACTTTCAGGGCACGGGGTTTAGATCATTCTGCTCTGTAGAAACTGTGCGACGTTGTGTATCGGTGGGAGGCCCAAACGGCAAGTTTCTAGTGTTTTGAATACTGTATCTCGTGAACGAAGCACTTTCAGGGCACGGGGTTTAGATCATTCTGCTCTGTAGAAACTGTGCGACGTTGTGTATCGGTGGGAGGCCCAAACGGCAAGTTTCTAGTGTTTTGAATACTGTATCTCGTGAACGAAGCACTTTCAGGGCACGGGGTATAGATCATTCTGCTCAGATCGGTAGGAAGCGCCAACGGCAAGTTGTCAGCCCATAAGTTTCGAATGCTGTGTCTTGCGAATGAAGTATTTTCAGAACACGGGGTATGGCTCTTTTGCTCCGATCGGTGGGAGACTACATTGCCAGGTTTTCAGCCAATAAAATCACGAATGCTGTATCTCGTGAATGAAGCACTTTCAGGGCACGGGGTATAGATCATTCTGCTCTGTAGAAACTGTGCGACGTTGTGTATCGGTGGGAGGCCCAAACGGCAAGTTTCTAGTGTTTTGAATACTGTATCTCGTGAACGAAGCACTTTCAGGGCACGGGGTATAGATCATTCTGCTCAGATCGGTAGGAAGCGCCAACGGCAAGTTGTCAGCCCATAAGTTTCGAATGCTGTGTCTTGCGAATGAAGTATTTTCAGAACACGGGGTATGGCTCTTTTGCTCCGATCGGTGGGAGACTACATTGCCAGGTTTTCAGCCAATAAAATCACGAATGCTGTATCTCGTGAATGAAGCACTTTCAGGGCACGGGGTATAGATCATTCTGCTCTGTAGAAACTGTGCGACGTTGTGTATCGGTGGGAGGCCCAAACGGCAAGTTTCTAGTGTTTTGAATACTGTATCTCGTGAACGAAGCACTTTCAGGGCACGGGGTATAGATCATTCTGCTCAGATCGGTAGGAAGCGCCAACGGCAAGTTGTCAGCCCATAAGTTTCGAATGCTGTGTCTTGCGAATGAAGTATTTTCAGAACACGGGGTATGGCTCTTTTGCTCCGATCGGTGGGAGACTACATTGCCAGGTTTTCAGCCAATAAAATCACGAATGCTGTATCTCGTGAATGAAGCACTTTCAGGGCACGGGGTATAGATCATTCTGCTCTGTAGAAACTGTGCGACGTTGTGTATCGGTGGGAGGCCCAAACGGCAAGTTTCTAGTGTTTTGAATACTGTATCTCGTGAACGAAGCACTTTCAGGGCACGGGGTTTAGATCATTCTGCTCTGTAGAAACTGTGCGACGTTGTGTATCGGTGGGAGGCCCAAACGGCAAGTTTCTAGTGTTTTGAATACTGTATCTCGTGAACGAAGCACTTTCAGGGCACGGGGTTTAGATCATTCTGCTCTGTAGAAACTGTGCGACGTTGTGTATCGGTGGGAGGCCCAAACGGCAAGTTTCTAGTGTTTTGAATACTGTATCTCGTGAACGAAGCACTTTCAGGGCACGGGGTTTAGATCATTCTGCTCTGTAGAAACTGTGCGACGTTGTGTATCGGTGGGAGGCCCAAACGGCAAGTTTCTAGTGTTTTGAATACTGTATCTCGTGAACGAAGCACTTTCAGGGCACGGGGTATAGATCATTCTGCTCAGATCGGTAGGAAGCGCCAACGGCAAGTTGTCAGCCCATAAGTTTCGAATGCTGTGTCTTGCGAATGAAGTATTTTCAGAACACGGGGTATGGCTCTTTTGCTCCGATCGGTGGGAGACTACATTGCCAGGTTTTCAGCCAATAAAATCACGAATGCTGTATCTCGTGAACGAAGCACTTTCAGGGCACGGGGTATAGATCATTCTGCTCAGATCGGTAGGAAGCGCCAACGGCAAGTTGTCAGCCCATAAGTTTCGAATGCTGTGTCTTGCGAATGAAGTATTTTCAGAACACGGGGTATGGCTCTTTTGCTCCGATCGGTGGGAGACTACATTGCCAGGTTTTCAGCCAATAAAATCACGAATGCTGTATCTCGTGAACGAAGCACTTTCAGGGCACGGGGTATAGATCATTCTGCTCTGTAGAAACTGTGCGACGTTGTGTATCGGTGGGAGGCCCAAACGGCAAGTTTCTAGTGTTTTGAATACTGTATCTCGTGAACGAAGCACTTTCAGGGCACGGGGTATAGATCATTCTGCTCAGATCGGTAGGAAGCGCCAACGGCAAGTTGTCAGCCCATAAGTTTCGAATGCTGTGTCTTGCGAATGAAGTATTTTCAGAACACGGGGTATGGCTCTTTTGCTCCGATCGGTGGGAGACTACATTGCCAGGTTTTCAGCCAATAAAATCACGAATGCTGTATCTCGTGAATGAAGCACTTTCAGGGCACGGGGTATAGATCATTCTGCTCTGTAGAAACTGTGCGACGTTGTGTATCGGTGGGAGGCCCAAACGGCAAGTTTCTAGTGTTTTGAATACTGTATCTCGTGAACGAAGCACTTTCAGGGCACGGGGTTTAGATCATTCTGCTCTGTAGAAACTGTGCGACGTTGTGTATCGGTGGGAGGCCCAAACGGCAAGTTTCTAGTGTTTTGAATACTGTATCTCGTGAACGAAGCACTTTCAGGGCACGGGGTTTAGATCATTCTGCTCTGTAGAAACTGTGCGACGTTGTGTATCGGTGGGAGGCCCAAACGGCAAGTTTCTAGTGTTTTGAATACTGTATCTCGTGAACGAAGCACTTTCAGGGCACGGGGTTTAGATCATTCTGCTCTGTAGAAACTGTGCGACGTTGTGTATCGGTGGGAGGCCCAAACGGCAAGTTTCTAGTGTTTTGAATACTGTATCTCGTGAACGAAGCACTTTCAGGGCACGGGGTATAGATCATTCTGCTCAGATCGGTAGGAAGCGCCAACGGCAAGTTGTCAGCCCATAAGTTTCGAATGCTGTGTCTTGCGAATGAAGTATTTTCAGAACACGGGGTATGGCTCTTTTGCTCCGATCGGTGGGAGACTACATTGCCAGGTTTTCAGCCAATAAAATCACGAATGCTGTATCTCGTGAATGAAGCACTTTCAGGGCACGGGGTATAGATCATTCTGCTCTGTAGAAACTGTGCGACGTTGTGTATCGGTGGGAGGCCCAAACGGCAAGTTTCTAGTGTTTTGAATACTGTATCTCGTGAACGAAGCACTTTCAGGGCACGGGGTTTAGATCATTCTGCTCTGTAGAAACTGTGCGACGTTGTGTATCGGTGGGAGGCCCAAACGGCAAGTTTCTAGTGTTTTGAATACTGTATCTCGTGAACGAAGCACTTTCAGGGCACGGGGTTTAGATCATTCTGCTCTGTAGAAACTGTGCGACGTTGTGTATCGGTGGGAGGCCCAAACGGCAAGTTTCTAGTGTTTTGAATACTGTATCTCGTGAACGAAGCACTTTCAGGGCACGGGGTTTAGATCATTCTGCTCTGTAGAAACTGTGCGACGTTGTGTATCGGTGGGAGGCCCAAACGGCAAGTTTCTAGTGTTTTGAATACTGTATCTCGTGAACGAAGCACTTTCAGGGCACGGGGTATAGATCATTCTGCTCTGTAGAAACTGTGCGACGTTGTGTATCGGTGGGAGGCCCAAACGGCAAGTTTCTAGTGTTTTGAATACTGTATCTCGTGAACGAAGCACTTTCAGGGCACGGGGTTTAGATCATTCTGCTCTGTAGAAACTGTGCGACGTTGTGTATCGGTGGGAGGCCCAAACGGCAAGTTTCTAGTGTTTTGAATACTGTATCTCGTGAACGAAGCACTTTCAGGGCACGGGGTATAGATCATTCTGCTCTGTAGAAACTGTGCGACGTTGTGTATCGGTGGGAGGCCCAAACGGCAAGTTTCTAGTGTTTTGAATACTGTATCTCGTGAACGAAGCACTTTCAGGGCACGGGGTTTAGATCATTCTGCTCTGTAGAAACTGTGCGACGTTGTGTATCGGTGGGAGGCCCAAACGGCAAGTTTCTAGTGTTTTGAATACTGTATCTCGTGAACGAAGCACTTTCAGGGCACGGGGTTTAGATCATTCTGCTCTGTAGAAACTGTGCGACGTTGTGTATCGGTGGGAGGCCCAAACGGCAAGTTTCTAGTGTTTTGAATACTGTATCTCGTGAACGAAGCACTTTCAGGGCACGGGGTTTAGATCATTCTGCTCTGTAGAAACTGTGCGACGTTGTGTATCGGTGGGAGGCCCAAACGGCAAGTTTCTAGTGTTTTGAATACTGTATCTCGTGAACGAAGCACTTTCAGGGCACGGGGTATAGATCATTCTGCTCAGATCGGTAGGAAGCGCCAACGGCAAGTTGTCAGCCCATAAGTTTCGAATGCTGTGTCTTGCGAATGAAGTATTTTCAGAACACGGGGTATGGCTCTTTTGCTCCGATCGGTGGGAGACTACATTGCCAGGTTTTCAGCCAATAAAATCACGAATGCTGTATCTCGTGAATGAAGCACTTTCAGGGCACGGGGTATAGATCATTCTGCTCTGTAGAAACTGTGCGACGTTGTGTATCGGTGGGAGGCCCAAACGGCAAGTTTCTAGTGTTTTGAATACTGTATCTCGTGAACGAAGCACTTTCAGGGCACGGGGTTTAGATCATTCTGCTCTGTAGAAACTGTGCGACGTTGTGTATCGGTGGGAGGCCCAAACGGCAAGTTTCTAGTGTTTTGAATACTGTATCTCGTGAACGAAGCACTTTCAGGGCACGGGGTTTAGATCATTCTGCTCTGTAGAAACTGTGCGACGTTGTGTATCGGTGGGAGGCCCAAACGGCAAGTTTCTAGTGTTTTGAATACTGTATCTCGTGAACGAAGCACTTTCAGGGCACGGGGTATAGATCATTCTGCTCAGATCGGTAGGAAGCGCCAACGGCAAGTTGTCAGCCCATAAGTTTCGAATGCTGTGTCTTGCGAATGAAGTATTTTCAGAACACGGGGTATGGCTCTTTTGCTCCGATCGGTGGGAGACTACATTGCCAGGTTTTCAGCCAATAAAATCACGAATGCTGTATCTCGTGAATGAAGCACTTTCAGGGCACGGGGTATAGATCATTCTGCTCTGTAGAAACTGTGCGACGTTGTGTATCGGTGGGAGGCCCAAACGGCAAGTTTCTAGTGTTTTGAATACTGTATCTCGTGAACGAAGCACTTTCAGGGCACGGGGTTTAGATCATTCTGCTCTGTAGAAACTGTGCGACGTTGTGTATCGGTGGGAGGCCCAAACGGCAAGTTTCTAGTGTTTTGAATACTGTATCTCGTGAACGAAGCACTTTCAGGGCACGGGGTTTAGATCATTCTGCTCTGTAGAAACTGTGCGACGTTGTGTATCGGTGGGAGGCCCAAACGGCAAGTTTCTAGTGTTTTGAATACTGTATCTCGTGAACGAAGCACTTTCAGGGCACGGGGTATAGATCATTCTGCTCAGATCGGTAGGAAGCGCCAACGGCAAGTTGTCAGCCCATAAGTTTCGAATGCTGTGTCTTGCGAATGAAGTATTTTCAGAACACGGGGTATGGCTCTTTTGCTCCGATCGGTGGGAGACTACATTGCCAGGTTTTCAGCCAATAAAATCACGAATGCTGTATCTCGTGAATGAAGCACTTTCAGGGCACGGGGTATAGATCATTCTGCTCTGTAGAAACTGTGCGACGTTGTGTATCGGTGGGAGGCCCAAACGGCAAGTTTCTAGTGTTTTGAATACTGTATCTCGTGAACGAAGCACTTTCAGGGCACGGGGTTTAGATCATTCTGCTCTGTAGAAACTGTGCGACGTTGTGTATCGGTGGGAGGCCCAAACGGCAAGTTTCTAGTGTTTTGAATACTGTATCTCGTGAACGAAGCACTTTCAGGGCACGGGGTTTAGATCATTCTGCTCTGTAGAAACTGTGCGACGTTGTGTATCGGTGGGAGGCCCAAACGGCAAGTTTCTAGTGTTTTGAATACTGTATCTCGTGAACGAAGCACTTTCAGGGCACGGGGTATAGATCATTCTGCTCAGATCGGTAGGAAGCGCCAACGGCAAGTTGTCAGCCCATAAGTTTCGAATGCTGTGTCTTGCGAATGAAGTATTTTCAGAACACGGGGTATGGCTCTTTTGCTCCGATCGGTGGGAGACTACATTGCCAGGTTTTCAGCCAATAAAATCACGAATGCTGTATCTCGTGAATGAAGCACTTTCAGGGCACGGGGTATAGATCATTCTGCTCTGTAGAAACTGTGCGACGTTGTGTATCGGTGGGAGGCCCAAACGGCAAGTTTCTAGTGTTTTGAATACTGTATCTCGTGAACGAAGCACTTTCAGGGCACGGGGTTTAGATCATTCTGCTCTGTAGAAACTGTGCGACGTTGTGTATCGGTGGGAGGCCCAAACGGCAAGTTTCTAGTGTTTTGAATACTGTATCTCGTGAACGAAGCACTTTCAGGGCACGGGGTTTAGATCATTCTGCTCTGTAGAAACTGTGCGACGTTGTGTATCGGTGGGAGGCCCAAACGGCAAGTTTCTAGTGTTTTGAATACTGTATCTCGTGAACGAAGCACTTTCAGGGCACGGGGTTTAGATCATTCTGCTCTGTAGAAACTGTGCGACGTTGTGTATCGGTGGGAGGCCCAAACGGCAAGTTTCTAGTGTTTTGAATACTGTATCTCGTGAACGAAGCACTTTCAGGGCACGGGGTATAGATCATTCTGCTCAGATCGGTAGGAAGCGCCAACGGCAAGTTGTCAGCCCATAAGTTTCGAATGCTGTGTCTTGCGAATGAAGTATTTTCAGAACACGGGGTATGGCTCTTTTTGCTCCGATCGGTGGGAGACTACATTGCCAGGTTTTCAGCCAATAAAATCACGAATGCTGTATCTCGTGAACGAAGCACTTTCAGGGCACGGGGTTTAGATCATTCTGCTCTGTAGAAACTGTGCGACGTTGTGTATCGGTGGGAGGCCCAAACGGCAAGTTTCTAGTGTTTTGAATACTGTATCTCGTGAACGAAGCACTTTCAGGGCACGGGGTATAGATCATTCTGCTCAGATCGGTAGGAAGCGCCAACGGCAAGTTGTCAGCCCATAAGTTTCGAATGCTGTGTCTTGCGAATGAAGTATTTTCAGAACACGGGGTATGGCTCTTTTGCTCCGATCGGTGGGAGACTACATTGCCAGGTTTTCAGCCAATAAAATCACGAATGCTGTATCTCGTGAATGAAGCACTTTCAGGGCACGGGGTATAGATCATTCTGCTCTGTAGAAACTGTGCGACGTTGTGTATCGGTGGGAGGCCCAAACGGCAAGTTTCTAGTGTTTTGAATACTGTATCTCGTGAACGAAGCACTTTCAGGGCACGGGGTTTAGATCATTCTGCTCTGTAGAAACTGTGCGACGTTGTGTATCGGTGGGAGGCCCAAACGGCAAGTTTCTAGTGTTTTGAATACTGTATCTCGTGAACGAAGCACTTTCAGGGCACGGGGTATAGATCATTCTGCTCAGATCGGTAGGAAGCGCCAACGGCAAGTTGTCAGCCCATAAGTTTCGAATGCTGTGTCTTGCGAATGAAGTATTTTCAGAACACGGGGTATGGCTCTTTTGCTCCGATCGGTGGGAGACTACATTGCCAGGTTTTCAGCCAATAAAATCACGAATGCTGTATCTCGTGAATGAAGCACTTTCAGGGCACGGGGTATAGATCATTCTGCTCTGTAGAAACTGTGCGACGTTGTGTATCGGTGGGAGGCCCAAACGGCAAGTTTCTAGTGTTTTGAATACTGTATCTCGTGAACGAAGCACTTTCAGGGCACGGGGTTTAGATCATTCTGCTCTGTAGAAACTGTGCGACGTTGTGTATCGGTGGGAGGCCCAAACGGCAAGTTTCTAGTGTTTTGAATACTGTATCTCGTGAACGAAGCACTTTCAGGGCACGGGGTTTAGATCATTCTGCTCTGTAGAAACTGTGCGACGTTGTGTATCGGTGGGAGGCCCAAACGGCAAGTTTCTAGTGTTTTGAATACTGTATCTCGTGAACGAAGCACTTTCAGGGCACGGGGTATAGATCATTCTGCTCAGATCGGTAGGAAGCGCCAACGGCAAGTTGTCAGCCCATAAGTTTCGAATGCTGTGTCTTGCGAATGAAGTATTTTCAGAACACGGGGTATGGCTCTTTTGCTCCGATCGGTGGGAGACTACATTGCCAGGTTTTCAGCCAATAAAATCACGAATGCTGTATCTCGTGAATGAAGCACTTTCAGGGCACGGGGTATAGATCATTCTGCTCTGTAGAAACTGTGCGACGTTGTGTATCGGTGGGAGGCCCAAACGGCAAGTTTCTAGTGTTTTGAATACTGTATCTCGTGAACGAAGCACTTTCAGGGCACGGGGTTTAGATCATTCTGCTCTGTAGAAACTGTGCGACGTTGTGTATCGGTGGGAGGCCCAAACGGCAAGTTTCTAGTGTTTTGAATACTGTATCTCGTGAACGAAGCACTTTCAGGGCACGGGGTTTAGATCATTCTGCTCTGTAGAAACTGTGCGACGTTGTGTATCGGTGGGAGGCCCAAACGGCAAGTTTCTAGTGTTTTGAATACTGTATCTCGTGAACGAAGCACTTTCAGGGCACGGGGTATAGATCATTCTGCTCAGATCGGTAGGAAGCGCCAACGGCAAGTTGTCAGCCCATAAGTTTCGAATGCTGTGTCTTGCGAATGAAGTATTTTCAGAACACGGGGTATGGCTCTTTTGCTCCGATCGGTGGGAGACTACATTGCCAGGTTTTCAGCCAATAAAATCACGAATGCTGTATCTCGTGAATGAAGCACTTTCAGGGCACGGGGTATAGATCATTCTGCTCTGTAGAAACTGTGCGACGTTGTGTATCGGTGGGAGGCCCAAACGGCAAGTTTCTAGTGTTTTGAATACTGTATCTCGTGAACGAAGCACTTTCAGGGCACGGGGTTTAGATCATTCTGCTCTGTAGAAACTGTGCGACGTTGTGTATCGGTGGGAGGCCCAAACGGCAAGTTTCTAGTGTTTTGAATACTGTATCTCGTGAACGAAGCACTTTCAGGGCACGGGGTATAGATCATTCTGCTCAGATCGGTAGGAAGCGCCAACGGCAAGTTGTCAGCCCATAAGTTTCGAATGCTGTGTCTTGCGAATGAAGTATTTTCAGAACACGGGGTATGGCTCTTTTGCTCCGATCGGTGGGAGACTACATTGCCAGGTTTTCAGCCAATAAAATCACGAATGCTGTATCTCGTGAATGAAGCACTTTCAGGGCACGGGGTATAGATCATTCTGCTCTGTAGAAACTGTGCGACGTTGTGTATCGGTGGGAGGCCCAAACGGCAAGTTTCTAGTGTTTTGAATACTGTATCTCGTGAACGAAGCACTTTCAGGGCACGGGGTTTAGATCATTCTGCTCTGTAGAAACTGTGCGACGTTGTGTATCGGTGGGAGGCCCAAACGGCAAGTTTCTAGTGTTTTGAATACTGTATCTCGTGAACGAAGCACTTTCAGGGCACGGGGTATAGATCATTCTGCTCAGATCGGTAGGAAGCGCCAACGGCAAGTTGTCAGCCCATAAGTTTCGAATGCTGTGTCTTGCGAATGAAGTATTTTCAGAACACGGGGTATGGCTCTTTTGCTCCGATCGGTGGGAGACTACATTGCCAGGTTTTCAGCCAATAAAATCACGAATGCTGTATCTCGTGAACGAAGCACTTTCAGGGCACGGGGTATAGATCATTCTGCTCAGATCGGTAGGAAGCGCCAACGGCAAGTTGTCAGCCCATAAGTTTCGAATGCTGTGTCTTGCGAATGAAGTATTTTCAGAACACGGGGTATGGCTCTTTTTGCTCCGATCGGTGGGAGACAACATTGCCAGGTTTTCAGCCAATAAAATCACGAATGCTGTATCTCGTGAATGAAGCACTTTCAGGGCACGGGGTATAGATCATTCTGCTCAGATCGGTAGGAAGCGCCAACGGCAAGTTGTCAGCCCATAAGTTTCGAATGCTGTGTCTTGTGAATGAAGCATTTTCAGAACACGGGGTATGGCTCTTTTGCTCCGATCGGTGGGAGACTACATTGCCAGGTTTTCAGCCAATAAAATCACGAATGCTGTATCTCGTGAACGAAGCACTTTCAGGGCACGGGGTATAGATCATTCTGCTCAGATCGGTAGGAAGCGCCAACGGCAAGTTGTCAGCCCATAAGTTTCGAATGCTGTGTCTTGCGAATGAAGTATTTTCAGAACACGGGGTATGGCTCTTTTGCTCCGATCGGTGGGAGACTACATTGCCAGGTTTTCAGCCAATAAAATCACGAATGCTGTATCTCGTGAATGAAGCACTTTCAGGGCACGGGGTTTAGATCATTCTGCTCTGTAGAAACTGTGCGACGTTGTGTATCGGTGGGAGGCCCAAACGGCAAGTTTCTAGTGTTTTGAATACTGTATCTCGTGAACGAAGCACTTTCAGGGCACGGGGTATAGATCATTCTGCTCAGATCGGTAGGAAGCGCCAACGGCAAGTTGTCAGCCCATAAGTTTCGAATGCTGTGTCTTGCGAATGAAGTATTTTCAGAACACGGGGTATGGCTCTTTTGCTCCGATCGGTGGGAGACTACATTGCCAGGTTTTCAGCCAATAAAATCACGAATGCTGTATCTCGTGAATGAAGCACTTTCAGGGCACGGGGTATAGATCATTCTGCTCAGATCGGTAGGAAGCGCCAACGGCAAGTTGTCAGCCCATAAGTTTCGAATGCTGTGTCTTGCGAATGAAGTATTTTCAGAACACGGGGTATGGCTCTTTTTGCTCCGATCGGTGGGAGACTACATTGCCAGGTTTTCAGCCAATAAAATCACGAATGCTGTATCTCGTGAACGAAGCACTTTCAGGGCACGGGGTATAGATCATTCTGCTCAGATCGGTAGGAAGCGCCAACGGCAAGTTGTCAGCCCATAAGTTTCGAATGCTGTGTCTTGCGAATGAAGTATTTTCAGAACACGGGGTATGGCTCTTTTTGCTCCGATCGGTGGGAGACTACATTGCCAGGTTTTCAGCCAATAAAATCACGAATGCTGTATCTCGTGAATGAAGCACTTTCAGGGCACGGGGTTTAGATCATTCTGCTCTGTAGAAACTGTGCGACGTTGTGTATCGGTGGGAGGCCCAAACGGCAAGTTTCTAGTGTTTTGAATACTGTATCTCGTGAACGAAGCACTTTCAGGGCACGGGGTTTAGATCATTCTGCTCTGTAGAAACTGTGCGACGTTGTGTATCGGTGGGAGGCCCAAACGGCAAGTTTCTAGTGTTTTGAATACTGTATCTCGTGAACGAAGCACTTTCAGGGCACGGGGTATAGATCATTCTGCTCAGATCGGTAGGAAGCGCCAACGGCAAGTTGTCAGCCCATAAGTTTCGAATGCTGTGTCTTGCGAATGAAGTATTTTCAGAACACGGGGTATGGCTCTTTTGCTCCGATCGGTGGGAGACTACATTGCCAGGTTTTCAGCCAATAAAATCACGAATGCTGTATCTCGTGAATGAAGCACTTTCAGGGCACGGGGTATAGATCATTCTGCTCTGTAGAAACTGTGCGACGTTGTGTATCGGTGGGAGGCCCAAACGGCAAGTTTCTAGTGTTTTGAATACTGTATCTCGTGAACGAAGCACTTTCAGGGCACGGGGTTTAGATCATTCTGCTCTGTAGAAACTGTGCGACGTTGTGTATCGGTGGGAGGCCCAAACGGCAAGTTTCTAGTGTTTTGAATACTGTATCTCGTGAACGAAGCACTTTCAGGGCACGGGGTATAGATCATTCTGCTCAGATCGGTAGGAAGCGCCAACGGCAAGTTGTCAGCCCATAAGTTTCGAATGCTGTGTCTTGCGAATGAAGTATTTTCAGAACACGGGGTATGGCTCTTTTGCTCCGATCGGTGGGAGACTACATTGCCAGGTTTTCAGCCAATAAAATCACGAATGCTGTATCTCGTGAACGAAGCACTTTCAGGGCACGGGGTTTAGATCATTCTGCTCTGTAGAAACTGTGCGACGTTGTGTATCGGTGGGAGGCCCAAACGGCAAGTTTCTAGTGTTTTGAATACTGTATCTCGTGAACGAAGCACTTTCAGGGCACGGGGTATAGATCATTCTGCTCAGATCGGTAGGAAGCGCCAACGGCAAGTTGTCAGCCCATAAGTTTCGAATGCTGTGTCTTGCGAATGAAGTATTTTCAGAACACGGGGTATGGCTCTTTTGCTCCGATCGGTGGGAGACTACATTGCCAGGTTTTCAGCCAATAAAATCACGAATGCTGTATCTCGTGAATGAAGCACTTTCAGGGCACGGGGTATAGATCATTCTGCTCTGTAGAAACTGTGCGACGTTGTGTATCGGTGGGAGGCCCAAACGGCAAGTTTCTAGTGTTTTGAATACTGTATCTCGTGAACGAAGCACTTTCAGGGCACGGGGTTTAGATCATTCTGCTCTGTAGAAACTGTGCGACGTTGTGTATCGGTGGGAGGCCCAAACGGCAAGTTTCTAGTGTTTTGAATACTGTATCTCGTGAACGAAGCACTTTCAGGGCACGGGGTTTAGATCATTCTGCTCTGTAGAAACTGTGCGACGTTGTGTATCGGTGGGAGGCCCAAACGGCAAGTTTCTAGTGTTTTGAATACTGTATCTCGTGAACGAAGCACTTTCAGGGCACGGGGTATAGATCATTCTGCTCAGATCGGTAGGAAGCGCCAACGGCAAGTTGTCAGCCCATAAGTTTCGAATGCTGTGTCTTGCGAATGAAGTATTTTCAGAACACGGGGTATGGCTCTTTTGCTCCGATCGGTGGGAGACTACATTGCCAGGTTTTCAGCCAATAAAATCACGAATGCTGTATCTCGTGAACGAAGCACTTTCAGGGCACGGGGTATAGATCATTCTGCTCAGATCGGTAGGAAGCGCCAACGGCAAGTTGTCAGCCCATAAGTTTCGAATGCTGTGTCTTGCGAATGAAGTATTTTCAGAACACGGGGTATGGCTCTTTTGCTCCGATCGGTGGGAGACTACATTGCCAGGTTTTCAGCCAATAAAATCACGAATGCTGTATCTCGTGAATGAAGCACTTTCAGGGCACGGGGTTTAGATCATTCTGCTCTGTAGAAACTGTGCGACGTTGTGTATCGGTGGGAGGCCCAAACGGCAAGTTTCTAGTGTTTTGAATACTGTATCTCGTGAACGAAGCACTTTCAGGGCACGGGGTTTAGATCATTCTGCTCTGTAGAAACTGTGCGACGTTGTGTATCGGTGGGAGGCCCAAACGGCAAGTTTCTAGTGTTTTGAATACTGTATCTCGTGAACGAAGCACTTTCAGGGCACGGGGTATAGATCATTCTGCTCAGATCGGTAGGAAGCGCCAACGGCAAGTTGTCAGCCCATAAGTTTCGAATGCTGTGTCTTGCGAATGAAGTATTTTCAGAACACGGGGTATGGCTCTTTTGCTCCGATCGGTGGGAGACTACATTGCCAGGTTTTCAGCCAATAAAATCACGAATGCTGTATCTCGTGAACGAAGCACTTTCAGGGCACGGGGTATAGATCATTCTGCTCAGATCGGTAGGAAGCGCCAACGGCAAGTTGTCAGCCCATAAGTTTCGAATGCTGTGTCTTGAATGAAGCACTTTCAGGGCACGGGGTATGGATCTTTGCTCTGATCGGTGGGAGACAACATTGCCAGGTTTTCAGCCAATAAAATCACGAATGCTGTATCTCGTGAATGAAGCACTTTCAGGGCACGGGGTATAGATCATTCTGCTCAGATCGGTAGGAAGCGCCAACGGCAAGTTGTCAGCCCATAAGTTTCGAATGCTGTGTCTTGCGAATGAAGCACTTTCAGAACACGGGGTATGGCTCTTTTGCTCCGATCGGTGGGAGACTACATTGCCAGGTTTTCAGCCAATAAAATCACGAATGCTGTATCTCGTGAACGAAGCACTTTCAGGGCACGGGGTATAGATCATTCTGCTCAGATCGGTAGGAAGCGCCAACGGCAAGTTGTCAGCCCATAAGTTTCGAATGCTGTGTCTTGCGAATGAAGTATTTTCAGAACACGGGGTATGGCTCTTTTGCTCCGATCGGTGGGAGACTACATTGCCAGGTTTTCAGCCAATAAAATCACGAATGCTGTATCTCGTGAATGAAGCACTTTCAGGGCACGGGGTTTAGATCATTCTGCTCTGTAGAAACTGTGCGACGTTGTGTATCGGTGGGAGGCCCAAACGGCAAGTTTCTAGTGTTTTGAATACTGTATCTCGTGAACGAAGCACTTTCAGGGCACGGGGTTTAGATCATTCTGCTCTGTAGAAACTGTGCGACGTTGTGTATCGGTGGGAGGCCCAAACGGCAAGTTTCTAGTGTTTTGAATACTGTATCTCGTGAACGAAGCACTTTCAGGGCACGGGGTATAGATCATTCTGCTCAGATCGGTAGGAAGCGCCAACGGCAAGTTGTCAGCCCATAAGTTTCGAATGCTGTGTCTTGCGAATGAAGTATTTTCAGAACACGGGGTATGGCTCTTTTTGCTCCGATCGGTGGGAGACAACATTGCCAGGTTTTCAGCCAATAAAATCACGAATGCTGTATCTCGTGAATGAAGCACTTTCAGGGCACGGGGTATAGATCATTCTGCTCAGATCGGTAGGAAGCGCCAACGGCAAGTTGTCAGCCCATAAGTTTCGAATGCTGTGTCTTGCGAATGAAGTATTTTCAGAACACGGGGTATGGCTCTTTTGCTCCGATCGGTGGGAGACAACATTGCCAGGTTTTCAGCCAATAAAATCACGAATGCTGTATCTCGTGAACGAAGCACTTTCAGGGCACGGGGTATAGATCATTCTGCTCAGATCGGTAGGAAGCGCCAACGGCAAGTTGTCAGCCCATAAGTTTCGAATGCTGTGTCTTGAATGAAGCACTTTCAGAACACGGGGTATGGATCTTTTGCTCTGATCGGTGGGAGACTACATTGCCAGGTTTTCAGCCAATAAAATCACGAATGCTGTATCTCGTGAACGAAGCACTTTCAGGGCACGGGGTATAGATCATTCTGCTCAGATCGGTAGGAAGCGCCAACGGCAAGTTGTCAGCCCATAAGTTTCGAATGCTGTGTCTTGCGAATGAAGCATTTTCAGAACACGGGGTATGGCTCTTTTTGCTCCGATCGGTGGGAGACAACATTGCCAGGTTTTCAGCCAATAAAATCACGAATGCTGTATCTCGTGAATGAAGCACTTTCAGGGCACGGGGTATAGATCATTCTGCTCAGATCGGTAGGAAGCGCCAACGGCAAGTTGTCAGCCCATAAGTTTCGAATGCTGTGTCTTGCGAATGAAGTATTTTCAGAACACGGGGTATGGCTCTTTTTGCTCCGATCGGTGGGAGACTACATTGCCAGGTTTTCAGCCAATAAAATCACGAATGCTGTATCTCGTGAACGAAGCACTTTCAGGGCACGGGGTTTAGATCATTCTGCTCTGTAGAAACTGTGCGACGTTGTGTATCGGTGGGAGGCCCAAACGGCAAGTTTCTAGTGTTTTGAATACTGTATCTCGTGAACGAAGCACTTTCAGGGCACGGGGTTTAGATCATTCTGCTCTGTAGAAACTGTGCGACGTTGTGTATCGGTGGGAGGCCCAAACGGCAAGTTTCTAGTGTTTTGAATACTGTATCTCGTGAATGAAGCACTTTCAGGGCACGGGGTATAGATCATTCTGCTCAGATCGGTAGGAAGCGCCAACGGCAAGTTGTCAGCCCATAAGTTTCGAATGCTGTGTCTTGCGAATGAAGTATTTTCAGAACACGGGGTATGGCTCTTTTGCTCCGATCGGTGGGAGACTACATTGCCAGGTTTTCAGCCAATAAAATCACGAATGCTGTATCTCGTGAATGAAGCACTTTCAGGGCACGGGGTATAGATCATTCTGCTCAGATCGGTAGGAAGCGCCAACGGCAAGTTGTCAGCCCATAAGTTTCGAATGCTGTGTCTTGCGAATGAAGCATTTTCAGAACACGGGGTATGGCTCTTTTGCTCCGATCGGTGGGAGACTACATTGCCAGGTTTTCAGCCAATAAAATCACGAATGCTGTATCTCGTGAACGAAGCACTTTCAGGGCACGGGGTATAGATCATTCTGCTCAGATCGGTAGGAAGCGCCAACGGCAAGTTGTCAGCCCATAAGTTTCGAATGCTGTGTCTTGTGAATGAAGCATTTTCAGAACACGGGGTATGGATCTTTTGCTCCGATCGGTGGGAGACAACATTGCCAGGTTTTCAGCCAATAAAATCACGAATGCTGTATCTCGTGAATGAAGCACTTTCAGGGCACGGGGTATAGATCATTCTGCTCAGATCGGTAGGAAGCGCCAACGGCAAGTTGTCAGCCCATAAGTTTCGAATGCTGTGTCTTGCGAATGAAGCATTTTCAGAACACGGGGTATGGCTCTTTTGCTCCGATCGGTGGGAGACTACATTGCCAGGTTTTCAGCCAATAAAATCACGAATGCTGTATCTCGTGAACGAAGCACTTTCAGGGCACGGGGTTTAGATCATTCTGCTCTGTAGAAACTGTGCGACGTTGTGTATCGGTGGGAGGCCCAAACGGCAAGTTTCTAGTGTTTTGAATACTGTATCTCGTGAACGAAGCACTTTCAGGGCACGGGGTTTAGATCATTCTGCTCTGTAGAAACTGTGCGACGTTGTGTATCGGTGGGAGGCCCAAACGGCAAGTTTCTAGTGTTTTGAATACTGTATCTCGTGAACGAAGCACTTTCAGGGCACGGGGTATAGATCATTCTGCTCAGATCGGTAGGAAGCGCCAACGGCAAGTTGTCAGCCCATAAGTTTCGAATGCTGTGTCTTGCGAATGAAGTATTTTCAGAACACGGGGTATGGCTCTTTTGCTCCGATCGGTGGGAGACTACATTGCCAGGTTTTCAGCCAATAAAATCACGAATGCTGTATCTCGTGAATGAAGCACTTTCAGGGCACGGGGTATAGATCATTCTGCTCTGTAGAAACTGTGCGACGTTGTGTATCGGTGGGAGGCCCAAACGGCAAGTTTCTAGTGTTTTGAATACTGTATCTCGTGAACGAAGCACTTTCAGGGCACGGGGTATAGATCATTCTGCTCAGATCGGTAGGAAGCGCCAACGGCAAGTTGTCAGCCCATAAGTTTCGAATGCTGTGTCTTGCGAATGAAGTATTTTCAGAACACGGGGTATGGCTCTTTTGCTCCGATCGGTGGGAGACAACATTGCCAGGTTTTCAGCCAATAAAATCACGAATGCTGTATCTCGTGAACGAAGCACTTTCAGGGCACGGGGTATAGATCATTCTGCTCAGATCGGTAGGAAGCGCCAACGGCAAGTTGTCAGCCCATAAGTTTCGAATGCTGTGTCTTGCGAATGAAGTATTTTCAGAACACGGGGTATGGCTCTTTTGCTCCGATCGGTGGGAGACTACATTGCCAGGTTTTCAGCCAATAAAATCACGAATGCTGTATCTCGTGAACGAAGCACTTTCAGGGCACGGGGTATAGATCATTCTGCTCTGTAGAAACTGTGCGACGTTGTGTATCGGTGGGAGGCCCAAACGGCAAGTTTCTAGTGTTTTGAATACTGTATCTCGTGAACGAAGCACTTTCAGGGCACGGGGTTTAGATCATTCTGCTCTGTAGAAACTGTGCGACGTTGTGTATCGGTGGGAGGCCCAAACGGCAAGTTTCTAGTGTTTTGAATACTGTATCTCGTGAACGAAGCACTTTCAGGGCACGGGGTTTAGATCATTCTGCTCTGTAGAAACTGTGCGACGTTGTGTATCGGTGGGAGGCCCAAACGGCAAGTTTCTAGTGTTTTGAATACTGTATCTCGTGAACGAAGCACTTTCAGGGCACGGGGTATAGATCATTCTGCTCAGATCGGTAGGAAGCGCCAACGGCAAGTTGTCAGCCCATAAGTTTCGAATGCTGTGTCTTGCGAATGAAGTATTTTCAGAACACGGGGTATGGCTCTTTTGCTCCGATCGGTGGGAGACTACATTGCCAGGTTTTCAGCCAATAAAATCACGAATGCTGTATCTCGTGAATGAAGCACTTTCAGGGCACGGGGTATAGATCATTCTGCTCTGTAGAAACTGTGCGACGTTGTGTATCGGTGGGAGGCCCAAACGGCAAGTTTCTAGTGTTTTGAATACTGTATCTCGTGAACGAAGCACTTTCAGGGCACGGGGTTTAGATCATTCTGCTCTGTAGAAACTGTGCGACGTTGTGTATCGGTGGGAGGCCCAAACGGCAAGTTTCTAGTGTTTTGAATACTGTATCTCGTGAACGAAGCACTTTCAGGGCACGGGGTATAGATCATTCTGCTCAGATCGGTAGGAAGCGCCAACGGCAAGTTGTCAGCCCATAAGTTTCGAATGCTGTGTCTTGCGAATGAAGTATTTTCAGAACACGGGGTATGGCTCTTTTGCTCCGATCGGTGGGAGACTACATTGCCAGGTTTTCAGCCAATAAAATCACGAATGCTGTATCTCGTGAATGAAGCACTTTCAGGGCACGGGGTATAGATCATTCTGCTCTGTAGAAACTGTGCGACGTTGTGTATCGGTGGGAGGCCCAAACGGCAAGTTTCTAGTGTTTTGAATACTGTATCTCGTGAACGAAGCACTTTCAGGGCACGGGGTTTAGATCATTCTGCTCTGTAGAAACTGTGCGACGTTGTGTATCGGTGGGAGGCCCAAACGGCAAGTTTCTAGTGTTTTGAATACTGTATCTCGTGAACGAAGCACTTTCAGGGCACGGGGTTTAGATCATTCTGCTCTGTAGAAACTGTGCGACGTTGTGTATCGGTGGGAGGCCCAAACGGCAAGTTTCTAGTGTTTTGAATACTGTATCTCGTGAACGAAGCACTTTCAGGGCACGGGGTATAGATCATTCTGCTCTGTAGAAACTGTGCGACGTTGTGTATCGGTGGGAGGCCCAAACGGCAAGTTTCTAGTGTTTTGAATACTGTATCTCGTGAACGAAGCACTTTCAGGGCACGGGGTTTAGATCATTCTGCTCTGTAGAAACTGTGCGACGTTGTGTATCGGTGGGAGGCCCAAACGGCAAGTTTCTAGTGTTTTGAATACTGTATCTCGTGAACGAAGCACTTTCAGGGCACGGGGTATAGATCATTCTGCTCAGATCGGTAGGAAGCGCCAACGGCAAGTTGTCAGCCCATAAGTTTCGAATGCTGTGTCTTGCGAATGAAGTATTTTCAGAACACGGGGTATGGCTCTTTTTGCTCCGATCGGTGGGAGACTACATTGCCAGGTTTTCAGCCAATAAAATCACGAATGCTGTATCTCGTGAATGAAGCACTTTCAGGGCACGGGGTATAGATCATTCTGCTCTGTAGAAACTGTGCGACGTTGTGTATCGGTGGGAGGCCCAAACGGCAAGTTTCTAGTGTTTTGAATACTGTATCTCGTGAATGAAGCACTTTCAGGGCACGGGGTATAGATCATTCTGCTCTGTAGAAACTGTGCGACGTTGTGTATCGGTGGGAGGCCCAAACGGCAAGTTTCTAGTGTTTTGAATACTGTATCTCGTGAACGAAGCACTTTCAGGGCACGGGGTTTAGATCATTCTGCTCTGTAGAAACTGTGCGACGTTGTGTATCGGTGGGAGGCCCAAACGGCAAGTTTCTAGTGTTTTGAATACTGTATCTCGTGAACGAAGCACTTTCAGGGCACGGGGTTTAGATCATTCTGCTCTGTAGAAACTGTGCGACGTTGTGTATCGGTGGGAGGCCCAAACGGCAAGTTTCTAGTGTTTTGAATACTGTATCTCGTGAATGAAGCACTTTCAGGGCACGGGGTATAGATCATTCTGCTCTGTAGAAACTGTGCGACGTTGTGTATCGGTGGGAGGCCCAAACGGCAAGTTTCTAGTGTTTTGAATACTGTATCTCGTGAACGAAGCACTTTCAGGGCACGGGGTTTAGATCATTCTGCTCTGTAGAAACTGTGCGACGTTGTGTATCGGTGGGAGGCCCAAACGGCAAGTTTCTAGTGTTTTGAATACTGTATCTCGTGAACGAAGCACTTTCAGGGCACGGGGTATAGATCATTCTGCTCTGTAGAAACTGTGCGACGTTGTGTATCGGTGGGAGGCCCAAACGGCAAGTTTCTAGTGTTTTGAATACTGTATCTCGTGAACGAAGCACTTTCAGGGCACGGGGTTTAGATCATTCTGCTCTGTAGAAACTGTGCGACGTTGTGTATCGGTGGGAGGCCCAAACGGCAAGTTTCTAGTGTTTTGAATACTGTATCTCGTGAACGAAGCACTTTCAGGGCACGGGGTATAGATCATTCTGCTCAGATCGGTAGGAAGCGCCAACGGCAAGTTGTCAGCCCATAAGTTTCGAATGCTGTGTCTTGCGAATGAAGTATTTTCAGAACACGGGGTATGGCTCTTTTGCTCCGATCGGTGGGAGACTACATTGCCAGGTTTTCAGCCAATAAAATCACGAATGCTGTATCTCGTGAATGAAGCACTTTCAGGGCACGGGGTATAGATCATTCTGCTCTGTAGAAACTGTGCGACGTTGTGTATCGGTGGGAGGCCCAAACGGCAAGTTTCTAGTGTTTTGAATACTGTATCTCGTGAACGAAGCACTTTCAGGGCACGGGGTTTAGATCATTCTGCTCTGTAGAAACTGTGCGACGTTGTGTATCGGTGGGAGGCCCAAACGGCAAGTTTCTAGTGTTTTGAATACTGTATCTCGTGAACGAAGCACTTTCAGGGCACGGGGTTTAGATCATTCTGCTCTGTAGAAACTGTGCGACGTTGTGTATCGGTGGGAGGCCCAAACGGCAAGTTTCTAGTGTTTTGAATACTGTATCTCGTGAACGAAGCACTTTCAGGGCACGGGGTATAGATCATTCTGCTCTGTAGAAACTGTGCGACGTTGTGTATCGGTGGGAGGCCCAAACGGCAAGTTTCTAGTGTTTTGAATACTGTATCTCGTGAACGAAGCACTTTCAGGGCACGGGGTTTAGATCATTCTGCTCTGTAGAAACTGTGCGACGTTGTGTATCGGTGGGAGGCCCAAACGGCAAGTTTCTAGTGTTTTGAATACTGTATCTCGTGAACGAAGCACTTTCAGGGCACGGGGTATAGATCATTCTGCTCAGATCGGTAGGAAGCGCCAACGGCAAGTTGTCAGCCCATAAGTTTCGAATGCTGTGTCTTGCGAATGAAGTATTTTCAGAACACGGGGTATGGCTCTTTTGCTCCGATCGGTGGGAGACTACATTGCCAGGTTTTCAGCCAATAAAATCACGAATGCTGTATCTCGTGAATGAAGCACTTTCAGGGCACGGGGTATAGATCATTCTGCTCTGTAGAAACTGTGCGACGTTGTGTATCGGTGGGAGGCCCAAACGGCAAGTTTCTAGTGTTTTGAATACTGTATCTCGTGAACGAAGCACTTTCAGGGCACGGGGTTTAGATCATTCTGCTCTGTAGAAACTGTGCGACGTTGTGTATCGGTGGGAGGCCCAAACGGCAAGTTTCTAGTGTTTTGAATACTGTATCTCGTGAACGAAGCACTTTCAGGGCACGGGGTTTAGATCATTCTGCTCTGTAGAAACTGTGCGACGTTGTGTATCGGTGGGAGGCCCAAACGGCAAGTTTCTAGTGTTTTGAATACTGTATCTCGTGAACGAAGCACTTTCAGGGCACGGGGTATAGATCATTCTGCTCAGATCGGTAGGAAGCGCCAACGGCAAGTTGTCAGCCCATAAGTTTCGAATGCTGTGTCTTGCGAATGAAGTATTTTCAGAACACGGGGTATGGCTCTTTTGCTCCGATCGGTGGGAGACTACATTGCCAGGTTTTCAGCCAATAAAATCACGAATGCTGTATCTCGTGAATGAAGCACTTTCAGGGCACGGGGTATAGATCATTCTGCTCTGTAGAAACTGTGCGACGTTGTGTATCGGTGGGAGGCCCAAACGGCAAGTTTCTAGTGTTTTGAATACTGTATCTCGTGAACGAAGCACTTTCAGGGCACGGGGTTTAGATCATTCTGCTCTGTAGAAACTGTGCGACGTTGTGTATCGGTGGGAGGCCCAAACGGCAAGTTTCTAGTGTTTTGAATACTGTATCTCGTGAACGAAGCACTTTCAGGGCACGGGGTATAGATCATTCTGCTCAGATCGGTAGGAAGCGCCAACGGCAAGTTGTCAGCCCATAAGTTTCGAATGCTGTGTCTTGCGAATGAAGTATTTTCAGAACACGGGGTATGGCTCTTTTGCTCCGATCGGTGGGAGACTACATTGCCAGGTTTTCAGCCAATAAAATCACGAATGCTGTATCTCGTGAACGAAGCACTTTCAGGGCACGGGGTATAGATCATTCTGCTCAGATCGGTAGGAAGCGCCAACGGCAAGTTGTCAGCCCATAAGTTTCGAATGCTGTGTCTTGCGAATGAAGTATTTTCAGAACACGGGGTATGGCTCTTTTGCTCCGATCGGTGGGAGACTACATTGCCAGGTTTTCAGCCAATAAAATCACGAATGCTGTATCTCGTGAATGAAGCACTTTCAGGGCACGGGGTTTAGATCATTCTGCTCTGTAGAAACTGTGCGACGTTGTGTATCGGTGGGAGGCCCAAACGGCAAGTTTCTAGTGTTTTGAATACTGTATCTCGTGAACGAAGCACTTTCAGGGCACGGGGTTTAGATCATTCTGCTCTGTAGAAACTGTGCGACGTTGTGTATCGGTGGGAGGCCCAAACGGCAAGTTTCTAGTGTTTTGAATACTGTATCTCGTGAACGAAGCACTTTCAGGGCACGGGGTATAGATCATTCTGCTCAGATCGGTAGGAAGCGCCAACGGCAAGTTGTCAGCCCATAAGTTTCGAATGCTGTGTCTTGCGAATGAAGTATTTTCAGAACACGGGGTATGGCTCTTTTGCTCCGATCGGTGGGAGACTACATTGCCAGGTTTTCAGCCAATAAAATCACGAATGCTGTATCTCGTGAACGAAGCACTTTCAGGGCACGGGGTATAGATCATTCTGCTCAGATCGGTAGGAAGCGCCAACGGCAAGTTGTCAGCCCATAAGTTTCGAATGCTGTGTCTTGCGAATGAAGTATTTTCAGAACACGGGGTATGGCTCTTTTGCTCCGATCGGTGGGAGACTACATTGCCAGGTTTTCAGCCAATAAAATCACGAATGCTGTATCTCGTGAATGAAGCACTTTCAGGGCACGGGGTTTAGATCATTCTGCTCTGTAGAAACTGTGCGACGTTGTGTATCGGTGGGAGGCCCAAACGGCAAGTTTCTAGTGTTTTGAATACTGTATCTCGTGAACGAAGCACTTTCAGGGCACGGGGTTTAGATCATTCTGCTCTGTAGAAACTGTGCGACGTTGTGTATCGGTGGGAGGCCCAAACGGCAAGTTTCTAGTGTTTTGAATACTGTATCTCGTGAACGAAGCACTTTCAGGGCACGGGGTTTAGATCATTCTGCTCTGTAGAAACTGTGCGACGTTGTGTATCGGTGGGAGGCCCAAACGGCAAGTTTCTAGTGTTTTGAATACTGTATCTCGTGAACGAAGCACTTTCAGGGCACGGGGTTTAGATCATTCTGCTCTGTAGAAACTGTGCGACGTTGTGTATCGGTGGGAGGCCCAAACGGCAAGTTTCTAGTGTTTTGAATACTGTATCTCGTGAACGAAGCACTTTCAGGGCACGGGGTTTAGATCATTCTGCTCTGTAGAAACTGTGCGACGTTGTGTATCGGTGGGAGGCCCAAACGGCAAGTTTCTAGTGTTTTGAATACTGTATCTCGTGAACGAAGCACTTTCAGGGCACGGGGTTTAGATCATTCTGCTCTGTAGAAACTGTGCGACGTTGTGTATCGGTGGGAGGCCCAAACGGCAAGTTTCTAGTGTTTTGAATACTGTATCTCGTGAACGAAGCACTTTCAGGGCACGGGGTTTAGATCATTCTGCTCTGTAGAAACTGTGCGACGTTGTGTATCGGTGGGAGGCCCAAACGGCAAGTTTCTAGTGTTTTGAATACTGTATCTCGTGAACGAAGCACTTTCAGGGCACGGGGTTTAGATCATTCTGCTCTGTAGAAACTGTGCGACGTTGTGTATCGGTGGGAGGCCCAAACGGCAAGTTTCTAGTGTTTTGAATACTGTATCTCGTGAACGAAGCACTTTCAGGGCACGGGGTATAGATCATTCTGCTCAGATCGGTAGGAAGCGCCAACGGCAAGTTGTCAGCCCATAAGTTTCGAATGCTGTGTCTTGCGAATGAAGTATTTTCAGAACACGGGGTATGGCTCTTTTGCTCCGATCGGTGGGAGACTACATTGCCAGGTTTTCAGCCAATAAAATCACGAATGCTGTATCTCGTGAATGAAGCACTTTCAGGGCACGGGGTATAGATCATTCTGCTCTGTAGAAACTGTGCGACGTTGTGTATCGGTGGGAGGCCCAAACGGCAAGTTTCTAGTGTTTTGAATACTGTATCTCGTGAACGAAGCACTTTCAGGGCACGGGGTTTAGATCATTCTGCTCTGTAGAAACTGTGCGACGTTGTGTATCGGTGGGAGGCCCAAACGGCAAGTTTCTAGTGTTTTGAATACTGTATCTCGTGAACGAAGCACTTTCAGGGCACGGGGTTTAGATCATTCTGCTCTGTAGAAACTGTGCGACGTTGTGTATCGGTGGGAGGCCCAAACGGCAAGTTTCTAGTGTTTTGAATACTGTATCTCGTGAACGAAGCACTTTCAGGGCACGGGGTATAGATCATTCTGCTCAGATCGGTAGGAAGCGCCAACGGCAAGTTGTCAGCCCATAAGTTTCGAATGCTGTGTCTTGCGAATGAAGTATTTTCAGAACACGGGGTATGGCTCTTTTGCTCCGATCGGTGGGAGACTACATTGCCAGGTTTTCAGCCAATAAAATCACGAATGCTGTATCTCGTGAACGAAGCACTTTCAGGGCACGGGGTATAGATCATTCTGCTCAGATCGGTAGGAAGCGCCAACGGCAAGTTGTCAGCCCATAAGTTTCGAATGCTGTGTCTTGCGAATGAAGTATTTTCAGAACACGGGGTATGGCTCTTTTTGCTCCGATCGGTGGGAGACAACATTGCCAGGTTTTCAGCCAATAAAATCACGAATGCTGTATCTCGTGAATGAAGCACTTTCAGGGCACGGGGTTTAGATCATTCTGCTCTGTAGAAACTGTGCGACGTTGTGTATCGGTGGGAGGCCCAAACGGCAAGTTTCTAGTGTTTTGAATACTGTATCTCGTGAACGAAGCACTTTCAGGGCACGGGGTTTAGATCATTCTGCTCTGTAGAAACTGTGCGACGTTGTGTATCGGTGGGAGGCCCAAACGGCAAGTTTCTAGTGTTTTGAATACTGTATCTCGTGAACGAAGCACTTTCAGGGCACGGGGTATAGATCATTCTGCTCTGTAGAAACTGTGCGACGTTGTGTATCGGTGGGAGGCCCAAACGGCAAGTTTCTAGTGTTTTGAATACTGTATCTCGTGAACGAAGCACTTTCAGGGCACGGGGTTTAGATCATTCTGCTCTGTAGAAACTGTGCGACGTTGTGTATCGGTGGGAGGCCCAAACGGCAAGTTTCTAGTGTTTTGAATACTGTATCTCGTGAACGAAGCACTTTCAGGGCACGGGGTATAGATCATTCTGCTCAGATCGGTAGGAAGCGCCAACGGCAAGTTGTCAGCCCATAAGTTTCGAATGCTGTGTCTTGCGAATGAAGTATTTTCAGAACACGGGGTATGGCTCTTTTGCTCCGATCGGTGGGAGACTACATTGCCAGGTTTTCAGCCAATAAAATCACGAATGCTGTATCTCGTGAACGAAGCACTTTCAGGGCACGGGGTATAGATCATTCTGCTCAGATCGGTAGGAAGCGCCAACGGCAAGTTGTCAGCCCATAAGTTTCGAATGCTGTGTCTTGCGAATGAAGTATTTTCAGAACACGGGGTATGGCTCTTTTGCTCCGATCGGTGGGAGACAACATTGCCAGGTTTTCAGCCAATAAAATCACGAATGCTGTATCTCGTGAATGAAGCACTTTCAGGGCACGGGGTTTAGATCATTCTGCTCTGTAGAAACTGTGCGACGTTGTGTATCGGTGGGAGGCCCAAACGGCAAGTTTCTAGTGTTTTGAATACTGTATCTCGTGAACGAAGCACTTTCAGGGCACGGGGTTTAGATCATTCTGCTCTGTAGAAACTGTGCGACGTTGTGTATCGGTGGGAGGCCCAAACGGCAAGTTTCTAGTGTTTTGAATACTGTATCTCGTGAACGAAGCACTTTCAGGGCACGGGGTTTAGATCATTCTGCTCTGTAGAAACTGTGCGACGTTGTGTATCGGTGGGAGGCCCAAACGGCAAGTTTCTAGTGTTTTGAATACTGTATCTCGTGAACGAAGCACTTTCAGGGCACGGGGTTTAGATCATTCTGCTCTGTAGAAACTGTGCGACGTTGTGTATCGGTGGGAGGCCCAAACGGCAAGTTTCTAGTGTTTTGAATACTGTATCTCGTGAACGAAGCACTTTCAGGGCACGGGGTTTAGATCATTCTGCTCTGTAGAAACTGTGCGACGTTGTGTATCGGTGGGAGGCCCAAACGGCAAGTTTCTAGTGTTTTGAATACTGTATAAAAGGAAGGTCGTTTGAGCACTTGATGTCAAAATGCAAAGTGATTGATTTAGATCCTTAGTTCGCAAACTGCTTGCTACCTCTAAGTCTGTTGTCCTACATACTGGGTACACTCTACTGGATTCATTACTGACGACTGAGTTACTTTGGCCAATCAGCGAGTGACACGTCGATGCCCATCTTGTACCCACAATCTTGTACCCACGCGCCGCATAATCACCCATGGCGTAATCACCGGAATGATTGCGTCGCCACTGAGTGAAGGTCATACCGGTATCTACCGGTATACCGCAGCTGGTTGAGGCGTCTTCTTGACAACACCCCGCTCGACTCGACAGCCTTTGGCGCTTGGATACCGAGCTTGCTCGAAGAACCTCAAACTGCACAGCAGTGATCGCCTTCGTCATGATGTCAGCCAGCATGTCGGTCGTCGAAACATACTGCAGCTCCACTTGACCGTCTTCCACCTTCTCGCGTACGAAGTGGTAGCGTATGTCGATGTGCTTGGTGCGCTTGTGAAACTCCGGGTTCTTGGCCAACGCGATGGAGCCTTGGTTGTCCTCATAGATCTTGATTGCTTCATCGCTTGCCATCTCGCCGAGTTCGCACAGGAACACCTTGAGCCACACCGCCTCTTGCGTAGCCTCCGACAGCGCCATGTACTCGGCTTCCGTTGAAGACAGCGCCACCGTCCGCTGCTTCTTGCTGCGCCAGCTGATGCATCCGCCGTTCATCATGAACGCGTAGCCACTTGTACTCCTTCTTGACTCGATGTCTCCGGCCCAGTCTGCATCCGAGTAGCCGCACGTGCCGAAGATGTCTTCTCGTGAGAACTCGAGTCCGTGCGCAGGCGTTGCTTGAAGATACCGCAGCACGCGTTTGAGGGCTTGCCAATGCGTCGGACACGGGTCGGCGGAGAACTGGCTCAGTACTCCCACTGCAGCAGCGAGGTCCGGACGCGTCGCCACCATCAGGTACATGAGTCCTCCGACGGCGCTCCGGTACGGCACGTTCTTCATCGTATCTTCGTGCTTGCAGCCGCCCTCGCACATGTTCTTGGTCAACTTGAGTCCAGGGTCTTGCGGTGTCTTCACAGGCTTGCTGTCTTGCATGCCGAACTTGGTCAGGATGGACTTGAGGAACTTGGTCTGCCGCACTGTCACTTTTCCGGAGTCGCGGTTGTTCTTGATCTCCATCCCGAGGAAATACTCGAGCTCGCCGAGGTCTGTCATCTCGAAGCGTTCACTCAACGCGCGCTTGGTCGACTCCAACAGCTCGTCGTTGCTGCTTGCCAGGATCAGGTCGTCCACGTACAGCACCACGAAGATCATCTCTTGGTCATTCCTCTTGATGTAGACGCAGTGATCCGACTCGCATTTCTTGAACCCGAGTTTGAGCATGAAGTCGTCGATGGTCTGGTTCCACATGCGCGGCGATTGCTTCAGTCCGTACAGCGAACGCTTGAGCTTGCACACGTAGTCTGGTTGGTCTTCGTCGACGTACCCGTCTGGCTGCGCCATGTAGATGTCTTCGTCAAGAACGCCGTTCAGGAAGGCTGTCTTGACGTCCATCTGGTGCAGCTTGAGACCGTACTTGGCAGCCATACTCAGCACTGCCCGAATCGACGTGAACTTGGCCACCGGCGCGAACGTCTCGTCGTAGTCGATGCCATACTTTTGCGAGAAACCCTTGGCCACCAGTCGTGCCTTGAACCGCTCGATCTCACCGTCTTGGTTTTCCTTCACGCGGAACACCCATCTGTTGCCGATTGCCTTGCGTCCTTTCGGCAGCGGTACGAGGATCCACGTCTTGTTCTTGCGAAGCGACTCCATCTCCGAGTCGCACGCCTCCTTCCACTTGACTGTGTCGCTGGATTCCATTGCCGACTTGAACGTGGTCGGCATTTCTCCCACTGAATCCACGACATACGCAGCTTCGAAGTCTTGACTTTCTTGAGCCGCAGCAGACATCTCGTCCAGAGTCTGGTGTCGACTCTGCCGCTTGGCACTCGGAACTTCCACGGCTTCTTCCAGCGACTGCGTCCGCTGGTGTCGCTTGCTGCTGGGTTCGAAGTCTTCATCCCACGCAGCTTGTTCTTCGTCTTCATCAGACCTGGACGGGAACCCTTCATCCGTCGTAGCTTCATCTTCATCTTCATCTTGAAGACCTACCAGCACCTCCTTCGGTGCGTATTCGCGTCTCCCACCGTCGAAGACGTCTTCCATGAACTGCGCGTCGCGGCTCGCCAACACGCGACCGCTCTCAATTTCTTCGAATCGATACGCTTTCTCGTGCTCCGAGTATCCGAGAAAACGACAGCGCACCGACCGAGCGTCAAACTTGGACCGCTTCTCCTTTGGCACATGCACGTACGCGTGGCAACCGAACACCTTGAGGTTCGCCAGTAGTGGTTTCTTGCCCGTCCAAACTTGGTGCGGCGACTTGTCGTGGCTGATAGCACGTGTCGGACACCGGTTTCGGAGGAACGTAGCAGTCATCACTGCTTCACCCCAGTACGACTTGGACAACCCGGCATGTTCCAGCATACAGCGAGCACACTCCACCAACGTCCGGTTCATCCGCTCAGCGACTCCGTTCAGCTGAGGCGTGTACGGAGGCGTGAACTTCTGCGTGATGCCACGATTCTTGCAGAACTTGGCCATCGCACTCGAAGTGTACTCGCCACCGTTGTCGCTCCGAAGTGTTTTCACGCGTTTGCCAGTCTGAGTTTCGGCGAACGCAACGAACTCCGTAAACTTGTGGGCCACCTCAGACTTGTTCCGCAGCAGATACACGACGCAAAAATGCGACTTGTCGTCGATGAACGTGACGAAGTAGCGCTTGCCACCAAACGTTGGTGTCTGCATGGGACCGCACACATCACTGTGAACGACCTCCAGCACTTGCTTCGCACGGTTCGGAGACGACTTCATGTAGCTCACTCGTGTTTGCTTGCCGAGTGCACACCCGTCGCACAGCTCCCACTGTTTCACCGATGTTATGTCAATGCCAGTGCCGTAGCCCTTCTTGACGATGGCGTCTAGACCGCCATGGCCGATGTGCCCAAGTCGAAGGTGCCAGAGGTACGACGTGGTGTCCCCTTTGCGATCCTTCGAACTTGCCACATTGGCCTCGTCAGGCATCATCGGTGTCATACACAACTTGAACAGACCTTTGCCCTCACGAGCGCCGAGCTTCCACTTGAGACCCTTCGTTTCCGCGAAGCACCCGTCGCTCTCGAAGGTGACTGGTCCGACGTCTTTGGTGAAGCGGCCGACGGAGAACAAGTTCCGCGATAGCTTGGGAATATGCCACACACTCGTGAGCACACCCTTCTTGGTCCCCGTGGAGTCTTCATCGACATCACAATGTCGCCAGTCCCCACCGCCTGAACCACACCGTCATCCGCGAGATGCACGTCCACCGGAGAGATCTTCTTGTAGTTCTTCATGTACTCCTTCGAGTACGTCATGTGCTGCGTCGCACCCGAGTCGACCAGCCATACACCACTCGACTTGGAGGCACTCGTGTTGCCACCAACCGAGAAGAGGAAGTCGCCAGAGTCGTCTTCACTCTGCGCGACATTCGCTCGCTGCGGCCTCTGCCGCTCCGCGTTCTCGCGGATTCGCACTGGACACTTGGCGATCCAATGTCCATGCTCCCCACAGTAGTGACAGGCGCTAGTCTTCGACACTTGTCGTCCCTTGCGCTTGCCGTTGTCGCTTGTCATGAACGCTTGACCGTGCGCGGTGCCGTCCGCACCGCCACCTTGCTCCTTGCGCTTCATGTCTTCATGCAGCAGCCGAGAGGTCACGAGTTCCCACGTCAACGAGTCGGCTCTCGACTCCAATGCCGTGATGAGGAACTGGTACGACTCGCTGAGACTTGCCAGAAGCGTGATCACCAAGTCGTCCTCGCTGACCGGAGCGCCCACCGCGTCGAGCTGTTCCGCCAGCGTCTTGATCTTGTTGATGTGCTCTAGCACATCATCACCTTCTTCCATCATGGTCGTGAAGAAACGTCGACGAAGGAAGAGCTTGTTGGCCAAACTCTTCTTCTCGAAGTGTCCTTCCAGCCTTGACCATGCATCGTGAGCATCTTTGGCCGAACGCACTAGCGGCAGTTGCGAGTCCTCCATCGCGAGGCAGACGATCGCCAGTGCCTTGCGCGACTTCTTCCGGAAGAGTGCTTGATCCGCCGCAGTCTGGCAGTGCTCCAGCTTCACTTCCCCACTCGTCACTTCCCACAGTTCGCGCTCCTCGAGCACCATCTGCATCTTGAACTTCCACGTGTGGAAGTTGGTTCCGTTGAACTTGTTGATGCGGGCGGTGGTGGTCGAGGTGGCGTCCATGGCGAAGGCGTAGTCGGGGTCTTGGTCAGGAAGACGGGGCTTGGGCTCATAACCAAAAGGAAGGTCGTTTGAGCACTTGATGTCAAAATGCAAAGTGATTGATTTAGATCCTTAGTTCGCAAACTGCTTGCTACCTCTAAGTCTGTTGTCCTACATACTGGGTACACTCTACTGGATTCATTACTGACGACTGAGTTACTTTGGCCAATCAGCGAGTGACACGTCGATGCCCATCTTGTACCCACAATCTTGTACCCACGCGCCGCATAATCACCCATGGCGTAATCACCGGAATGATTGCGTCGCCACTGAGTGAAGGTCATACCGGTATCTACCGGTATACCGCAGCTGGTTGAGGCGTCTTCTTGACAACATGTATCTCGTGAACGAAGCACTTTCAGGGCACGGGGTATAGATCATTCTGCTCAGATCGGTAGGAAGCGCCAACGGCAAGTTGTCAGCCCATAAGTTTCGAATGCTGTGTCTTGCGAATGAAGTATTTTCAGAACACGGGGTATGGCTCTTTTTGCTCCGATCGGTGGGAGACTACATTGCCAGGTTTTCAGCCAATAAAATCACGAATGCTGTATCTCGTGAACGAAGCACTTTCAGGGCACGGGGTTTAGATCATTCTGCTCTGTAGAAACTGTGCGACGTTGTGTATCGGTGGGAGGCCCAAACGGCAAGTTTCTAGTGTTTTGAATACTGTATCTCGTGAACGAAGCACTTTCAGGGCACGGGGTATAGATCATTCTGCTCAGATCGGTAGGAAGCGCCAACGGCAAGTTGTCAGCCCATAAGTTTCGAATGCTGTGTCTTGCGAATGAAGTATTTTCAGAACACGGGGTATGGCTCTTTTTGCTCCGATCGGTGGGAGACTACATTGCCAGGTTTTCAGCCAATAAAATCACGAATGCTGTATCTCGTGAACGAAGCACTTTCAGGGCACGGGGTTTAGATCATTCTGCTCTGTAGAAACTGTGCGACGTTGTGTATTGGTGGGAGGCCCAAACGGCAAGTTTCTAGTGTTTTGAATACTGTATCTCGTGAACGAAGCACTTTCAGGGCACGGGGTTTAGATCATTCTGCTCTGTAGAAACTGTGCGACGTTGTGTATCGGTGGGAGGCCCAAACGGCAAGTTTCTAGTGTTTTGAATACTGTATCTCGTGAACGAAGCACTTTCAGGGCACGGGGTTTAGATCATTCTGCTCTGTAGAAACTGTGCGACGTTGTGTATCGGTGGGAGGCCCAAACGGCAAGTTTCTAGTGTTTTGAATACTGTATCTCGTGAACGAAGCACTTTCAGGGCACGGGGTTTAGATCATTCTGCTCTGTAGAAACTGTGCGACGTTGTGTATCGGTGGGAGGCCCAAACGGCAAGTTTCTAGTGTTTTGAATACTGTATCTCGTGAACGAAGCACTTTCAGGGCACGGGGTTTAGATCATTCTGCTCTGTAGAAACTGTGCGACGTTGTGTATCGGTGGGAGGCCCAAACGGCAAGTTTCTAGTGTTTTGAATACTGTATCTCGTGAATGAAGCACTTTCAGGGCACGGGGTATAGATCATTCTGCTCAGATCGGTAGGAAGCGCCAACGGCAAGTTGTCAGCCCATAAGTTTCGAATGCTGTGTCTTGCGAATGAAGTATTTTCAGAACACGGGGTATGGCTCTTTTTGCTCCGATCGGTGGGAGACAACATTGCCAGGTTTTCAGCCAATAAAATCACGAATGCTGTATCTCGTGAACGAAGCACTTTCAGGGCACGGGGTATAGATCATTCTGCTCAGATCGGTAGGAAGCGCCAACGGCAAGTTGTCAGCCCATAAGTTTCGAATGCTGTGTCTTGCGAATGAAGTATTTTCAGAACACGGGGTATGGCTCTTTTGCTCCGATCGGTGGGAGACTACATTGCCAGGTTTTCAGCCAATAAAATCACGAATGCTGTATCTCGTGAACGAAGCACTTTCAGGGCACGGGGTTAGATCATTCTGCTCAGATCGGTAGGAAGCGCCAACGGCAAGTTGTCAGCCCATAAGTTTCGAATGCTGTGTCTTGCGAATGAAGTATTTTCAGAACACGGGGTATGGCTCTTTTTGCTCCGATCGGTGGGAGACTACATTGCCAGGTTTTCAGCCAATAAAATCACGAATGCTGTATCTCGTGAATGAAGCACTTTCAGGGCACGGGGTATAGATCATTCTGCTCTGTAGAAACTGTGCGACGTTGTGTATCGGTGGGAGGCCCAAACGGCAAGTTTCTAGTGTTTTGAATACTGTATCTCGTGAACGAAGCACTTTCAGGGCACGGGGTATAGATCATTCTGCTCTGATCGATAAGAAGCGCCAACGACACGTTTTCAGCCCATAAGTTTCGAATGCTGTGTCTTGCGAACGAAGTATTTTCAGAACACGGGGTATGGCTCTTTCTGCTCCGATCGGTGGGAGACAACATTGCCAGGTTTTCAGCCAATAAAATCACGAATGCTGTATCTCGTGAATGAAGCACTTTCAGGGCACGGGGTATAGATCATTCTGCTCTGTAGAAACTGTGCGACGTTGTGTATCGGTGGGAGGCCCAAACGGCAAGTTTCTAGTGTTTTGAATACTGTATCTCGTGAACGAAGCACTTTCAGGGCACGGGGTTTAGATCATTCTGCTCAGATCGGTAGGAAGCGCCAACGGCAAGTTGTCAGCCCATAAGTTTCGAATGCTGTGTCTTGCGAATGAAGTATTTTCAGAACACGGGGTATGGCTCTTTGCTCCGATCGGTGGGAGACTACATTGCCAGGTTTTCAGCCAATAAAATCACGAATGCTGTATCTCGTGAATGAAGCACTTTCAGGGCACGGGGTATAGATCATTCTGCTCTGTAGAAACTGTGCGACGTTGTGTATCGGTGGGAGGCCCAAACGGCAAGTTTCTAGTGTTTTGAATACTGTATCTCGTGAACGAAGCACTTTCAGGGCACGGGGTTTAGATCATTCTGCTCTGTAGAAACTGTGCGACGTTGTGTATCGGTGGGAGGCCCAAACGGCAAGTTTCTAGTGTTTTGAATACTGTATCTCGTGAACGAAGCACTTTCAGGGCACGGGGTTTAGATCATTCTGCTCTGTAGAAACTGTGCGACGTTGTGTATCGGTGGGAGGCCCAAACGGCAAGTTTCTAGTGTTTTGAATACTGTATCTCGTGAACGAAGCACTTTCAGGGCACGGGGTATAGATCATTCTGCTCAGATCGGTAGGAAGCGCCAACGGCAAGTTGTCAGCCCATAAGTTTCGAATGCTGTGTCTTGCGAATGAAGTATTTTCAGAACACGGGTATGGCTCTTTTTGCTCCGATCGGTGGGAGACTACATTGCCAGGTTTTCAGCCAATAAAATCACGAATGCTGTATCTCGTGAATGAAGCACTTTCAGGGCACGGGGTATAGATCATTCTGCTCTGTAGAAACTGTGCGACGTTGTGTATCGGTGGGAGGCCCAAACGGCAAGTTTCTAGTGTTTTGAATACTGTATCTCGTGAACGAAGCACTTTCAGGGCACGGGGTTTAGATCATTCTGCTCTGTAGAAACTGTGCGACGTTGTGTATCGGTGTGATAGTAGGTATGGATCTTGAATACCGTGAAGCTTGGACGAAGCGAAGGGAAGCAACACTCGGGGTTGGACCGGAGCGAAGGTAGATGACCACTTGAGGGGAAGAAGGAAGATTCGAAAGGATTGATTGATCGGAGCTTACACTGTCTTCACTACCTAGTCTGCATCCAATCATTTGATGCATCCAATCACCAACACTCTGTACTCGTCCAATCATCCTACTCGTCTAATCATCGGTGGCGTAATCAACTTACCGTAATCAACGTGGGTTCGCATTGGACCGGTTCGGGTTAACCGGTTCACGGTTAAGAACCGTTATCAAACCGGTTACCCTCAATACGCCCCCTCAATGCGAAGTCCCATGAATGCCGAGAGCAGCCGTCAGATCCGTGTGGCGAGGTCCCGGGAGCGCCTTCGTCATGATGTCCGCCAGCATCACAGAAGTCTCGCAATACTCGAGCTTCACTTCACCACGCTTGACTTCGTCGCGGATGTGATGGTACTTGATGTCGATGTGCTTGGCGCGACCGTGGTTCACTGGGTTCTTCGTCATCTTGATGCACGACTGGTTGTCTTCGCGAATCTTGAGTTCAGGTCCAGTCTCGTTGGCAGCCGCCAAAATCTCGCACAGCAGGTGATGAATCCACTTGCCTTCTTGGATGGCCAGACTGAGCGCGATGTATTCTGTTGTCAAGAAGACGCCTCAACCAGCTGCGGTATACCGGTAGATACCGGTATGACCTTCACTCAGTGGCGACGCAATCATTCCGGTGATTACGCCATGGGTGATTATGCGGCGCGTGGGTACAAGATTGTGGGTACAAGATGGGCATCGACGTGTCACTCGCTGATTGGCCAAAGTAACTCAGTCGTCAGTAATGAATCCAGTAGAGTGTACCCAGTATGTAGGACAACAGACTTAGAGGTAGCAAGCAGTTTGCGAACTAAGGATCTAAATCAATCACTTTGCATTTTGACATCAAGTGCTCAAACGACCTTCCTTTTGGTTATGAGCCCAAGCCCCGTCTTCCTGACCAAGACCCCGACTACGCCTTCGCCATGGACGCCACCTCGACCACCACCGCCCGCATCAACAAGTTCAACGGAACCAACTTCCACACGTGGAAGTTCAAGATGCAGATGGTGCTCGAGGAGCGCGAACTGTGGGAAGTGACGAGTGGGGAAGTGAAGCTGGAGCACTGCCAGACTGCGGCGGATCAAGCACTCTTCCGGAAGAAGTCGCGCAAGGCACTGGCGATCGTCTGCCTCGCGATGGAGGACTCGCAACTGCCGCTAGTGCGTTCGGCCAAAGATGCTCACGATGCATGGTCAAGGCTGGAAGGACACTTCGAGAAGAAGAGTTTGGCCAACAAGCTCTTCCTTCGTCGACGTTTCTTCACGACCATGATGGAAGAAGGTGATGATGTGCTAGAGCACATCAACAAGATCAAGACGCTGGCGGAACAGCTCGACGCGGTGGGCGCTCCGGTCAGCGAGGACGACTTGGTGATCACGCTTCTGGCAAGTCTCAGCGAGTCGTACCAGTTCCTCATCACGGCATTGGAGTCGAGAGCCGACTCGTTGACGTGGGAACTCGTGACCTCTCGGCTGCTGCATGAAGACATGAAGCGCAAGGAGCAAGGTGGCGGTGCGGACGGCACCGCGCACGGTCAAGCGTTCATGACAAGCGACAACGGCAAGCGCAAGGGACGACAAGTGTCGAAGACTAGCGCCTGTCACTACTGTGGGGAGCATGGACATTGGATCGCCAAGTGTCCAGTGCGAATCCGCGAGAACGCGGAGCGGCAGAGGCCGCAGCGAGCGAATGTCGCGCAGAGTGAAGACGACTCTGGCGACTTCCTCTTCTCGGTTGGTGGCAACACGAGTGCCTCCAAGTCGAGTGGTGTATGGCTGGTCGACTCGGGTGCGACGCAGCACATGACGTACTCGAAGGAGTACATGAAGAACTACAAGAAGATCTCTCCGGTGGACGTGCATCTCGCGGATGACGGTGTGGTTCAGGCGGTGGGGACTGGCGACATTGTGATGTCGATGAAGACTCCACGGGGACCAAGAAGGGTGTGCTCACGAGTGTGTGGCATATTCCCAAGCTATCGCGGAACTTGTTCTCCGTCGGCCGCTTCACCAAAGACGTCGGACCAGTCACCTTCGAGAGCGACGGGTGCTTCGCGGAAACGAAGGGTCTCAAGTGGAAGCTCGGCGCTCGTGAGGGCAAAGGTCTGTTCAAGTTGTGTATGACACCGATGATGCCTGACGAGGCCAATGTGGCAAGTTCGAAGGATCGCAAAGGGGACACCACGTCGTACCTCTGGCACCTTCGACTTGGGCACATCGGCCATGGCGGTCTAGACGCCATCGTCAAGAAGGGCTACGGCACTGGCATTGACATAACATCGGTGAAACAGTGGGAGCTGTGCGACGGGTGTGCACTCGGCAAGCAAACACGAGTGAGCTACATGAAGTCGTCTCCGAACCGTGCGAAGCAAGTGCTGGAGGTCGTTCACAGTGATGTGTGCGGTCCCATGCAGACACCAACGTTTGGTGGCAAGCGCTACTTCGTCACGTTCATCGACGACAAGTCGCATTTTGCGTCGTGTATCTGCTGCGGAACAAGTCTGAGGTGGCCCACAAGTTTACGGAGTTCGTTGCGTTCGCCGAAACTCAGACTGGCAAACGCGTGAAAACACTTCGGAGCGACAACGGTGGCGAGTACACTTCGAGTGCGATGGCCAAGTTCTGCAAGGATCGTGGCATCACGCAGAAGTTCACGCCTCCGTACACGCCTCAGCTGAACGGAGTCGCTGAGCGGATGAACCGGACGTTGGTGGAGTGTGCTCGCTGTATGCTGGAACATGCCGGGTTGTCCAAGTCGTACTGGGGTGAAGCAGTGATGACTGCTACGTTCCTCCGAAACCGGTGTCCGACACGTGCTATCAGCCACGACAAGTCGCCGCACCAAGTTTGGACGGGCAAGAAACCACTACTGGCGAACCTCAAGGTGTTCGGTTGCCACGCGTACGTGCATGTGCCAAAGGAGAAGCGGTCCAAGTTTGACGCTCGGTCGGTGCGCTGTCGTTTTCTCGGATACTCGGAGCACGAGAAAGCGTATCGATTCGAAGAAATTGAGAGCGGTCGCGTGTTGGCGAGCCGCGACGCGCAGTTCATGGAAGACGTCTTCGACGGTGGGAGACGCGAATACGCACCGAAGGAGGTGCTGGTAGGTCTTCAAGATGAAGATGAAGATGAAGCTACGACGGATGAAGGGTTCCCGTCCAGGTCTGATGAGGACGAAGAACAAGCTGCGTGGGATGAAGACTTCGAACCCAGCAGCAAGCGACACCAGCGGACGCAGTCGCTGGAAGAAGCCGTGGAAGTTCCGAGTGCCAAGCGGCAGAGTCGACACCAGACTCTGGACGAGATGTCTGCTGCGGCTCAAGAAAGTCAAGACTTCGAAGCTGCGTATGTCGTGGATTCAGTGGGAGAAATGCCGACCACGTTCAAGTCGGCAATGGAATCCAGCGACACAGTCAAGTGGAAGGAGGCGTGCGACTCGGAGATGGAGTCGCTTCGCAAGAACAAGACGTGGATCCTCGTACCGCTGCCGAAAGGACGCAAGGCAATCGGCAACAGATGGGTGTTCCGCGTGAAGGAAAACCAAGACGGTGAGATCGAGCGGTTCAAGGCACGACTGGTGGCCAAGGGTTTCTCGCAAAGTATGGCATCGACTACGACGAGACGTTCGCGCCGGTGGCCAAGTTCACGTCGATTCGGGCAGTGCTGAGTATGGCTGCCAAGTACGGTCTCAAGCTGCACCAGATGGACGTCAAGACAGCCTTCCTGAACGGCGTTCTTGACGAAGACATCTACATGGCGCAGCCAGACGGGTACGTCGACGAAGACCAACCAGACTACGTGTGCAAGCTCAAGCGTTCGCTGTACGGACTGAAGCAATCGCCGCGCATGTGGAACCAGACCATCGACGACTTCATGCTCAAGCTCGGGTTCAAGAAATGCGAGTCGGATCACTGCGTCTACATCAAGAGGAATGACCAAGAGATGATCTTCGTGGTGCTGTACGTGGACGACCTGATCCTGGCAAGCAGCAACGACGAGCTGTTGGAGTCGACCAAGCGCGCGTTGAGTGAACGCTTCGAGATGACAGACCTCGGCGAGCTCGAGTATTTCCTCGGGATGGAGATCAAGAACAACCGCGACTCCGGAAAAGTGACAGTGCGGCAGACCAAGTTCCTCAAGTCCATCCTGACCAAGTTCGGCATGCAAGACAGCAAGCCTGTGAAGACACCGCAAGACCCTGGACTCAAGTTGACCAAGAACATGTGCGAGGGCGGCTGCAAGCACGAAGATACGATGAAGAACGTGCCGTACCGGAGCGCCGTCGGAGGACTCATGTACCTGATGGTGGCGACGCGTCCGGACCTCGCTGCTGCAGTGGGAGTACTGAGCCAGTTCTCCGCCGACCCGTGTCCGACGCATTGGCAAGCCCTCAAACGCGTGCTGCGGTATCTTCAAGCAACGCCTGCGCACGGACTCGAGTTCTCACGAGAAGACATCTTCGGCACGTGCGGCTACTCGGATGCAGACTGGGCCGGAGACATCGAGTCAAGAAGGAGTACAAGTGGCTACGCGTTCATGATGAACGGCGGATGCATCAGCTGGCGCAGCAAGAAGCAGCGGACGGTGGCGCTGTCTTCAACGGAAGCCGAGTACATGGCGCTGTCGGAGGCGACGCAAGAGGCGGTGTGGCTCAAGGTGTTCCTGTGCGAACTCGGCGAGATGGCAAGCGATGAAGCAATCAAGATCTATGAGGACAACCAAGGCTCCATCGCGTTGGCCAAGAACCCGGAGTTTCACAAGCGCACCAAGCACATCGACATTCGCTACCACTTCGTACGCGAGAAGGTGGAAGACGGTCAAGTGGAGCTGCAGTATGTTTCGACGACCGACATGCTGGCTGACATCATGACGAAGGCGATCACTGCTGTGCAGTTTGAGGTTCTTCGGAGCAAGCTCGGTATCCAAGCGCCAAAGGCTGTCGAGTCGAGCGGGAGTGTTGTCAAGAAGACGCCTCAACCAGCTGCGGTATACCGGTAGATACCGGTATGACCTTCACTCAGTGGCGACGCAATCATTCCGGTGATTACGCCATGGGTGATTATGCGGCGCGTGGGTACAAGATTGTGGGTACAAGATGGGCATCGACGTGTCACTCGCTGATTGGCCAAAGTAACTCAGTCGTCAGTAATGAATCCAGTAGAGTGTACCCAGTATGTAGGACAACAGACTTAGAGGTAGCAAGCAGTTTGCGAACTAAGGATCTAAATCAATCACTTTGCATTTTGACATCAAGTGCTCAAACGACCTTCCTTTTTATTCCGCCTCGCTCGTAGACAGCGAAACACTTGACTGCTTCTTGCTGCCCCAGCTCACTGGCGCACCCATCAGCATGAACGTGTAGCCGGAAGTCGACTTGCGATCCGCGAGGTCGCCAGCCCAGTCCGCGTCGGAGTACCCGCGAAAGTCGATGTTGTCACCTGGCTTGAAGCAGATTCCATGCGTCTTGGTGCCTTGCAGGTAGCGAAAGATGCGCTTGACCGCAACCCAGTGTTCTTCTTGGGGGTTCTCCATGAAGCGCGATACATAGCCCACGGCGTACGCAATGTCTGGGCGCGTCGCAGTCATCAGGTGCATCAGGGCACCAACAGCTTCGCGAAACGGAGCATTCACCTTGGTAGCTGCGTCGCTTGGAACCAGTCGGGAACTCATGTCCACCGGACTTACCACAGCCTTGCACTCGTCCATACCAAAACGCTTGAGAATGTCATCCACATAACGCTGCTGGCACAGCGTCACGCTGCCGTCTGGACCGTCCACCAACTCGATCCCGAGAACAAACGCACACTTGCCGCTGTCCGTCATTTCGAAGCGCGTCTTCAGGTCGCTCTTGGTGCGTGCAATCAGCTCGGGAGAGCTTCCTGTCACCAAAACGTCATCCACGTAGACCAGCACGAGCACACAGTGGCCATCTACAACCTTGATGTAGAGACACGGGTCGAAGGCCGACACTTGGAAGCCGATAGAGCACACAAACTCGTCGAAGGTCTCGTTCCATACACGCGAAGCTTGCTTGAGACCGTAGATCGCCTTCACCAATTCCAGGCAGTCGAAATCGCCATCCAGTTCGACACCTTCAGGAACTGTGCAGAACACCAGTTCTTTCATTATCCCGTACAGGAACGCAGTCACCATGTCTAGTTGGTCGAGGGGCCAGCCAAAGTACTTGGCGATGGCAATGACCATGCGCAGCGTCATGTACTTGACCACGGGCGAGAACGTCTCCGTGTAGTCGATGCCGTACTTCTGCTTGAAACCCTTGGCCACGAGGCGCGCCTTGTACTTCTCGATCGATCCGTCCACTTTGCGCTTGATCTTGAACACCCACTTGGTACCGATGGCGCGTTGTCCGTTGGGTAACTTGGCAGCACGAAATACACCACGGAGTCGCATCGACTTGAGTTCCGCACGAATGGCTTTGTGCCAGTGCACTTGATCTGGGCCGTTCACCGCTTCTTGGAATATCTTCGGTTCAGATAGATCCACTGCTGCTTCGACAGCGTTAGCACTTGCACGCCAAAACACAGGAGGAGTCGACTCGTCATCTTGGTCACCAGATTTTTCTTCTTCGTCTTCTTGGTGCGACGAGGAGTTGTCCGGCGCGCTTGCTTCCTCCAAACCAGCTCGGTAGCGGACGGTGCGCGGTCTTCTGCCAGCTTCATCTTCGTTACTTGAGCGACTCTTGCGCTTCCCCGCCTGCTTGTGGTCCGTCTGCGGAGGGCCATTATCGTCGATGTCGAGGAGTCGAAGTCCAGATCATCGAAGTCTTCGTCGGAAATCGTCGGCGATAATCCAAAGGTCGATTCGTCGAAGGTGACATCGCGACTGATAACCACCTGCCCCGCCTCGATGTCATAAACCCGATACGCCTTCGACACTTCTTCGCAGCCCAGGAACAATCCGGCGCGAGCCTTGGGATCCCACTTGAGCCGCTTCTCCTTCGGAGTCAAAACGTACGTCCGACAGCCAAATACACGCATGTGTTTCACACTTGGCTTGGACTTGTGCACGATCTCGAATGGAGTCTTGTGCTCGATCTTGGGTGACGGCAGGCGGTTCTTCACGTAGATGGCCGTCATCGCCGCCTCAGCCCAGAAACATTTGTTAAGCTTGGCGTGGTGCAGCATGCTGCGGCCGATCGTGACGATAGTTCGGATGGCTCGCTCTGCCGTGCCGTTGGTCTGGTGCGCGTACGGAACCGTGGTTTGCTGCTCAATGCCTTCGTCTTCGTAGAAGGCCTTGAGCGAGTTGGTCGCAAACTCACGAGCTCCGTCGTGCCGCACAAACTTGACCTTCTTGCCGAACTGCTTCTGCACCTTCATGATGTACGTCTTGATGCAGTCTTCGCTTTCCGACTTGGCACGCAGACAGAAACCCTTCATGCATCCGCTGGATTCGTCCACGATCAGTAGCAGATACTTGCTGCCACCAAGCGAGTTTTTCTCCATGGGTCCGCAGATGTCGAAGTGGAGCAACTCGAACGTGTCGTAACGACGCTTGTCACGGTTGCTTGGAAACGGTTTTTGGACCATCTTCCCTTGCTGGCAACCGCGACACACACTTGGTCCGCTTGACTTGGAAGGTGCCTTCGCGTCCTTGATCATCTTGTTGTCGACCATCTTGCGAAGAACCTCGACTGGAGCGTGACCCATACGCGCGTGCAGGTCGACCGTCCTTCCACTTGTCGCCGCATTTGCCGATCGCTGAGGCGTGCGAAGCCAGTAGAGTCCATCCACGAGATCCGCCGTCGCCACCACTTGATTCGAGTCTTTGCGCGAAACGTGCATCTTGGTGCCGTCAAACACCACTTGGAACTTGCCGTGCTTGTTGATCTGCGGCACCGAGAGCAGATTCTTGCTCATGTCCGGCACATACAGTGCGTTCTTGATCTCGATCTCGCGCTCGTCGCCGTTGGGCAGAATCACTCGTTCTACGATGGTCCCAAAAGGAAGGTCGTTTGAGCACTTGATGTCAAAATGCAAAGTGATTGATTTAGATCCTTAGTTCGCAAACTGCTTGCTACCTCTAAGTCTGTTGTCCTACATACTGGGTACACTCTACTGGATTCATTACTGACGACTGAGTTACTTTGGCCAATCAGCGAGTGACACGTCGATGCCCATCTTGTACCCACAATCTTGTACCCACGCGCCGCATAATCACCCATGGCGTAATCACCGGAATGATTGCGTCGCCACTGAGTGAAGGTCATACCGGTATCTACCGGTATACCGCAGCTGGTTGAGGCGTCTTCTTGACAACACTCCCGCTCGACTCAACAGCCTTTGGCGCTTGGATACCGAGCTTGCTCCGAAGAACCTCAAACTGCACAGCAGTGATCGCCTTCGTCATGATGTCAGCCAGCATGTCGGTCGTCGAAACATACTGCAGCTCCACTTGACCGTCTTCCACCTTCTCGCGTACGAAGTGGTAGCGAATGTCGATGTGCTTGGTGCGCTTGTGAAACTCCGGGTTCTTGGCCAACGCGATGGAGCCTTGGTTGTCCTCATAGATCTTGATTGCTTCATCGCTTGCCATCTCGCCGAGTTCGCACAGGAACACCTTGAGCCACACCGCCTCTTGCGTCGCCTCCGACAGCGCCATGTACTCGGCTTCCGTTGAAGACAGCGCCACCGTCCGCTGCTTCTTGCTGCGCCAGCTGATGCATCCGCCGTTCATCATGAACGCGTAGCCACTTGTACTCCTTCTTGACTCGATGTCTCCGGCCCAGTCTGCATCCGAGTAGCCGCACGTGCCGAAGATGTCTTCTCGTGAGAACTCGAGTCCGTGCGCAGGCGTTGCTTGAAGATACCGCAGCACGCGTTTGAGGGCTTGCCAATGCGTCGGACACGGGTCGGCGGAGAACTGGCTCAGTACTCCCACTGCAGCAGCGAGGTCCGGACGCGTCGCCACCATCAGGTACATGAGTCCTCCGACGGCGCTCCGGTACGGCACGTTCTTCATCGTATCTTCGTGCTTGCAGCCGCCCTCGCACATGTTCTTGGTCAACTTGAGTCCAGGGTCTTGCGGTGTCTTCACAGGCTTGCTGTCTTGCATGCCGAACTTGGTCAGGATGGACTTGAGGAACTTGGTCTGCCGCACTGTCACTTTTCCGGAGTCGCGGTTGTTCTTGATCTCCATCCCGAGGAAATACTCGAGCTCGCCGAGGTCTGTCATCTCGAAGCGTTCACTCAACGCGCGCTTGGTCGACTCCAACAGCTCGTCGTTGCTGCTTGCCAGGATCAGGTCGTCCACGTACAGCACCACGAAGATCATCTCTTGGTCATTCCTCTTGATGTAGACGCAGTGATCCGACTCGCATTTCTTGAACCCGAGCTTGAGCATGAAGTCGTCGATGGTCTGGTTCCACATGCGCGGCGATTGCTTCAGTCCGTACAGCGAACGCTTGAGCTTGCACACGTAGTCTGGTTGGTCTTCGTCGACGTACCCGTCTGGCTGCGCCATGTAGATGTCTTCGTCAAGAACGCCGTTCAGGAAGGCTGTCTTGACGTCCATCTGGTGCAGCTTGAGACCGTACTTGGCAGCCATACTCAGCACTGCCCGAATCGACGTGAACTTGGCCACCGGCGCGAACGTCTCGTCGTAGTCGATGCCATACTTTTGCGAGAAACCCTTGGCCACCAGTCGTGCCTTGAACCGCTCGATCTCACCGTCTTGGTTTTCCTTCACGCGGAACACCCATCTGTTGCCGATTGCCTTGCGTCCTTTCGGCAGCGGTACGAGGATCCACGTCTTGTTCTTGCGAAGCGACTCCATCTCCGAGTCGCACGCCTCCTTCCACTTGACTGTGTCGCTGGATTCCATTGCCGACTTGAACGTGGTCGGCATTTCTCCCACTGAATCCACGACATACGCAGCTTCGAAGTCTTGACTTTCTTGAGCCGCAGCAGACATCTCGTCCAGAGTCTGGTGTCGACTCTGCCGCTTGGCACTCGGAACTTCCACGGCTTCTTCCAGCGACTGCGTCCGCTGGTGTCGCTTGCTGCTGGGTTCGAAGTCTTCATCCCACGCAGCTTGTTCTTCGTCCTCATCAGACCTGGACGGGAACCCTTCATCCGTCGTAGCTTCATCTTCATCTTCATCTTGAAGACCTACCAGCACCTCCTTCGGTGCGTATTCGCGTCTCCCACCGTCGAAGACGTCTTCCATGAACTGCGCGTCGCGGCTCGCCAACACGCGACCGCTCTCAATTTCTTCGAATCGATACGCTTTCTCGTGCTCCGAGTATCCGAGAAAACGACAGCGCACCGACCGAGCGTCAAACTTGGACCGCTTCTCCTTTGGCACATGCACGTACGCGTGGCAACCGAACACCTTGAGGTTCGCCAGTAGTGGTTTCTTGCCCGTCAAACTTGGTGCGGCGACTTGTCGTGGCTGATAGCACGTGTCGGACACCGGTTTCGGAGGAACGTAGCAGTCATCACTGCTTCACCCCAGTACGACTTGGACAACCCGGCATGTTCCAGCATACAGCGAGCACACTCCACCAACGTCCGGTTCATCCGCTCAGCGACTCCGTTCAGCTGAGGCGTGTACGGAGGCGTGAACTTCTGCGTGATGCCACGATCCTTGCAGAACTTGGCCATCGCACTCGAAGTGTACTCGCCACCGTTGTCGCTCGAAGTGTTTTCACGCGTTTGCCAGTCTGAGTTTCGGCGAACGCAACGAACTCCGTAAACTTGTGGGCCACCTCAGACTTGTTCCGCAGCAGATACACGACGCAAAATGCGACTTGTCGTCGATGAACGTGACGAAGTAGCGCTTGCCACCAAACGTTGGTGTCTGCATGGGACCGCACACATCACTGTGAACGACCTCCAGCACTTGCTTCGCACGGTTCGGAGACGACTTCATGTAGCTCACTCGTGTTTGCTTGCCGAGTGCACACCCGTCGCACAGCTCCCACTGTTTCACCGATGTTATGTCAATGCCAGTGCCGTAGCCCTTCTTGACGATGGCGTCTAGACCGCCATGGCCGATGTGCCCAAGTCGAAGGTGCCAGAGGTACGACGTGGTGTCCCCTTTGCGATCCTTCGAACTTGCCACATTGGCCTCGTCAGGCATCATCGGTGTCATACACAACTTGAACAGACCTTTGCCCTCACGAGCGCCGAGCTTCCACTTGAGACCCTTCGTTTCCGCGAAGCACCCGTCGCTCTCGAAGGTGACTGGTCCGACGTCTTTGGTGAAGCGGCCGACGGAGAACAAGTTCCGCGATAGCTTGGGAATATGCCACACACTCGTGAGCACACCCTTCTTGGTCCCCCGTGGAGTCTTCATCGACATCACAATGTCGCCAGTCCCCACCGCCTGAACCACACCGTCATCCGCGAGATGCACGTCCACCGGAGAGATCTTCTTGTAGTTCTTCATGTACTCCTTCGAGTACGTCATGTGCTGCGTCGCACCCGAGTCGACCAGCCATACACCACTCGACTTGGAGGCACTCGTGTTGCCACCAACCGAGAAGAGGAAATCGCCAGAGTCGTCTTCACTCTGCGCGACATTCGCTCGCTGCGGCCTCTGCCGCTCCGCGTTCTCGCGGATTCGCACTGGACACTTGGCGATCCAATGTCCATGCTCCCCACAGTAGTGACAGGCGCTAGTCTTCGACACTTGTCGTCCCTTGCGCTTGCCGTTGTCGCTTGTCATGAACGCTTGACCGTGCGCGGTGCCGTCCGCACCGCCACCTTGCTCCTTGCGCTTCATGTCTTCATGCAGCAGCCGAGAGGTCACGAGTTCCCACGTCAACGAGTCGGCTCTCGACTCCAATGCCGTGATGAGGAACTGGTACGACTCGCTGAGACTTGCCAGAAGCGTGATCACCAAGTCGTCCTCGCTGACCGGAGCGCCCACCGCGTCGAGCTGTTCCGCCAGCGTCTTGATCTTGTTGATGTGCTCTAGCACATCATCACCTTCTTCCATCATGGTCGTGAAGAAACGTCGACGAAGGAAGAGCTTGTTGGCCAAACTCTTCTTCTCGAAGTGTCCTTCCAGCCTTGACCATGCATCGTGAGCATCTTTGGCCGAACGCACTAGCGGCAGTTGCGAGTCCTCCATCGCGAGGCAGACGATCGCCAGTGCCTTGCGCGACTTCTTCCGGAAGAGTGCTTGATCCGCCGCAGTCTGGCAGTGCTCCAGCTTCACTTCCCCACTCGTCACTTCCCACAGTTCGCGCTCCTCGAGCACCATCTGCATCTTGAACTTCCACGTGTGGAAGTTGGTTCCGTTGAACTTGTTGATGCGGGCGGTGGTGGTCGAGGTGGCGTCCATGGCGAAGGCGTAGTCGGGGTCTTGGTCAGGGAAGACGGGGCTTGGGCTCATAACCAAAAGGAAGGTCGTTTGAGCACTTGATGTCAAAATGCAAAGTGATTGATTTAGATCCTTAGTTCGCAAACTGCTTGCTACCTCTAAGTCTGTTGTCCTACATACTGGGTACACTCTACTGGATTCATTACTGACGACTGAGTTACTTTGGCCAATCAGCGAGTGACACGTCGATGCCCATCTTGTACCCACAATCTTGTACCCACGCGCCGCATAATCACCCATGGCGTAATCACCGGAATGATTGCGTCGCCACTGAGTGAAGGTCATACCGGTATCTACCGGTATACCGCAGCTGGTTGAGGCGTCTTCTTGACAACAGTCCCCACACCCTTGATGGCCGCCTTGTTCCCGTCGGCCACCGAAACTCCGCCTTCATTTCGCTCGATCAAATTGGCGAACTTGGACTTGTCGTTGCAGATGTGGTGCGTTGCGCCGCTGTCGACCGCCCACATCCCGGACACATTCTTGCCCGTCGAAACTCCACATTCCAGGGAAACCGCGAACGCCACTCGATCGTAGTCGTAGTCGTAGTTGTCGCTGTCGTTTCTCCACTGGATGTTGTTGGCCCCGCGTCCACGGCCGTTGCCGCCGCGTCTTGGCCCTCGGTTTTCATCCTTCTGCTTGGTCCAGCACTTTTCGATTACGTGCCCCAATTTTCCGCAGTACGTGCACTGGCGAGATTCGCGGTCGGCCGTGAACGCCTTGGCTGCGTTCTCCGTCTTCACCGTCGCCGTCTTCTCGCCTTGCCTCTTGATGTGTTCGTTCGTGAGCACCTTCACAACGTCTTGCGTCCGCAGCTCTGTATTGCTCATCTCCAAGTTGAGCACGACGTTCTCGTAGCTCTTGGGGAGACTGCGCAGCAAGCAGATCGCCACGTCCTCGTCCTCCATCTTGGCGCCGATGCTGCTGAGCTTGGCGCTGATGTTGAGGACCTCGTTGCAATGATGCAAGACATTGCCGCCTTCCGACATCTCCATGCTGAAGAGCTGGCGCTTCAGGTAGATGCGCCCAGCCTTCTGCGATCCACCGTACAGCGTCTTCAGGCGCGACCACGCCACCCACGCTTCCTCGCAGTCGTCGACTACATGGTGGTAGTCCGCGTCCATGTGGAGCAACATCAATCCGAACGCGATGTTGCTCGACTTGACGTAGTCGTCCTGGTCGCGAGTCCGTGAAGCTTGGCGTCGTCTCGCGGTTCACCACATGCCACACCGACTTGGTCAGGAACACGCCACGCATGTAGCGGTTCCACGTCGCGTAGTTGTCTCCGTTGAACTTGTCGATGGAGACCTTGGTCGTGGCGTCTTGGGCAGAGGACATGGTACTTGGGCTCATAACCTGATAGTAGGTATGGATCTTGAATACCGTGAAGCTTGGACGAAGCGAAGGGAAGCAACACTCGGGGTTGGACCGGAGCGAAGGTAGATGACCACTTGAGGGGAAGAAGGAAGATTCGAAAGGATTGATTGATCGGAGCTTACACTGTCTTCACTACCTAGTCTGCATCCAATCATTTGATGCATCCAATCACCAACACTCTGTACTCGTCCAATCATCCTACTCGTCTAATCATCGGTGGCGTAATCAACTTACCGTAATCAACGTGGGTTCGCATTGGACCGGTTCGGGTTAACCGGTTCACGGTTAAGAACCGTTATCAAACCGGTTACCCTCAATACGGTGGGAGGCCCAAACGGCAAGTTTCTAGTGTTTTGAATACTGTATCTCGTGAACGAAGCACTTTCAGGGCACGGGGTATAGATCATTCTGCTCAGATCGGTAGGAAGCGCCAACGGCAAGTTGTCAGCCCATAAGTTTCGAATGCTGTGTCTTGCGAATGAAGTATTTTCAGAACACGGGGTATGGCTCTTTTTGCTCCGATCGGTGGGAGACTACATTGCCAGGTTTTCAGCCAATAAAATCACGAATGCTGTATCTCGTGAATGAAGCACTTTCAGGGCACGGGGTATAGATCATTCTGCTCTGTAGAAACTGTGCGACGTTGTGTATCGGTGGGAGGCCCAAACGGCAAGTTTCTAGTGTTTTGAATACTGTATCTCGTGAACGAAGCACTTTCAGGGCACGGGGTTTAGATCATTCTGCTCAGATCGGTAGGAAGAAAAGGAAGGTCGTTTGAGCACTTGATGTCAAAATGCAAAGTGATTGATTTAGATCCTTAGTTCGCAAACTGCTTGCTACCTCTAAGTCTGTTGTCCTACATACTGGGTACACTCTACTGGATTCATTACTGACGACTGAGTTACTTTGGCCAATCAGTGAGTGACACGTCGATGCCCATCTTGTACCCACAATCTTGTACCCACGCGCCGCATAATCACCCATGGCGTAATCACCGGAATGATTGCGTCGCCACTGAGTGAAGGTCATACCGGTATCTACCGGTATACCGCAGCTGGTTGAGGCGTCTTCTTGACAACACCCCGCTCGACTCGACAGCCTTTGGCGCTTGGATACCGAGCTTGCTCGAAGAACCTCAAACTGCACAGCAGTGATCGCCTTCGTCATGATGTCAGCCAGCATGTCGGTCGTCGAAACATACTGCAGCTCCACTTGACCGTCTTCCACCTTCTCGCGTACGAAGTGGTAGCGAATGTCGATGTGCTTGGTGCGCTTGTGAAACTCCGGGTTCTTGGCCAACGCGATGGAGCTTGGTTTGTCCTCATAGATCTTGATTGCTTCATCGCTTGCCATCTCGCCGAGTTCGCACAGGAACACCTTGAGCCACACCGCCTCTTGCTCCGACAGCGCCATGTACTCGGCTTCCGTTGAACAGCGCCACCGTCCGCTGCTTCTTGCTGCGCCAGCTGATGCATCCGCCGTTCATCATGAACGCGTAGCCACTTGTACTCCTTCTTGACTCGATGTCTCCGGCCCAGTCTGCATCCGAGTAGCCGCACGTGCCGAAGATGTCTTCTCGTGAGAACTCGAGTCCGTGCGCAGGCGTTGCTTGAAGATACCGCAGCACGCGTTTGAGGGCTTGCCAATGTGTCGGACACGGGTCGGCGGAGAACTGGCTCAGTACTCCCACTGCAGCAGCGAGGTCCGGACGCGTCGCCACCATCAGGTACATGAGTCCTCCGACGGCGCTCCGGTACGGCACGTTCTTCATCATATCTTCGTGCTTACCGCCCTCGCATGTTCTTGGTCAGCTTGAGTCCAGGGTCTTGTGGTGTCTTCTGAGGCTTGCTGTCTTGCATACCGAACTTGTCAGGATGGACTTGAGGAACTTGGTCTGCCGCACTGTCACTTTTCCAGGTCGCGGTTGTTCTTGATCTCCATCCCGAGGAAATACTCGAGCTCGCGAGGTCTGTCATCTCGAAGCGTTCACTCAACGCGCTTGGTCGGCTCCAACAGCTCGTCGTTGCTGCTTGCCAGGATCAGGTCGTCACGTACAGCACCACGAAGATCATCTCTTGGTCATTCCTCTTGATGTAGACGCAGTGATCCGACTCGCATTTCTTGAACCGAGCTTGAGCAAGTCGTCGATGCAGTTCCACATGCGCGGCGATTGCTTCAGTCCGTACAGCGAACAGCAGGCTTGCACGTAGTCTGGTTGGTGTCGACGTACCGTCTGGCTGCGCCATGTAGATGTCTTCGTCAAGAACGCCGTTCAGGAAGGCTGTCTTGACGTCCGTGCTGGTGCAACTTGAGAC